>JAXRKP010000526.1:207500-222500 GCA_037039925.1 Doris montereyensis
TTTTGTGTGAACAGCGAGCGTGAAGTGTGAATATTTCAAGTCTGAGGTCCTTTGAATGAATTTATTATCTAATGTATTTGTTACGATCTAGAATCTAGCTAGATCTAGATTCCATGTGCAGATTTAGAAACCTTCTTCTAGATCTATAGATCTAGATATATTCAAGATCAAACACTAGATCTAAATATGGGGGACTCCGTAGTCCAGAGGCAAGGTGTCAGCCTCTCAACCAAAAGGTAGTGGGTTCGTTGAAAAAAATTCCCGATTTTCTTCGAGCAAAATCTACCCCCTGATCCATGTAGGTGGATCGACATCTAGTCCCACCAGAGGCGGACGATAAAAAGGAGGACTAGTGTACAGATCACAACACTGTGCACGTTAAAGATCCCTTGGCTGTGTACAGGGCCGTCGGGGCAAAATTAAAAATCCTACCAAAAACCCGAGATCACCTTAGTTGTGGATGTGGGTAAATCAAGTCATATATAAACAAATAAAAGATCTAAATATAGAGCTAGATATAGATCTAGATTCTAGATCTAGATCTAAATCTAGATTTACTAGATGTAGATCTAATTTTTAAAAATTAATAGAGATTCTAGATCTAGATCTAGATCTATCTCCAGTCTGCAGACCTCTCACTGTTCTCAGATCTAGATCTAATACATGTAGGCTTTTAATTAATTGCATTCTTATAGATCTAGCGAGAATACTTCATTATTATTAGTAGTAGTACTAGTAAATGTAGTAGTATTATATAGTCTAAAGCTAATCATTTTATTATAACATGTATTAATTATTCGAAGTGACTGTTTGCAATAGGCCTAATGCCGAATACCTGAGAGAAAAAAATGTTATGCGTCCCTAGAATCGGATGTATTGCCAAGAAAGATAGAAGGAGAGAGATACACACATACGAAAGAGAGAGAAAGTGATCTGTATTATATATATATATTATATATCAAATCGCGAAAGTCACATCTAGATCTAATGGTGAATCGTTCCCATCCACTGTAATATGTCACATCAGTGGGAAAATAGTGAAAATGTCAAATAATAACAAAATAAAATCATCATTAGATCTACCGTACATCTAGATGCTTAAATTCATTAATTACTCATTACAAAAATACAAAGTCTATTCCTAATTTAATTGGGATCATGCTCAGGTCCATCATTAAAGACGGATATTGGCAAAGTTCATCCATCATTTTAATGGCTAACCGAATGAGGAACGAGCTCCTTTCACCATTAAAATAAATGACAGATAGTGGCAAAGTCTATCCATCATACTTGCGAATAGCGCTGGCCTTAATAATATTATTATTATTATTATTATTTTTAGATTTGGATTTAGATACTAGATCTAGTTAGACCCTAAAATATATTATGCTATGAATGATTATCATATCTTTGAATAGTCTAGGTTTAGATCTACATTATTTGTAACCTTTTTATGTCTCCCTCCATGATTTTAAATTACCATGGAACGGGTAGACATAGAATTCTAACTCTATGCGTGAGGCCTTGATTCTAGACTACTGATTTAGTCATGATTTAAGATGGTTTGACATAACTTTTTGTGTTACAAATTCAAACTTATTTAATTTTGTTCACTAGATCATCTAGATCTAGATTCTAGTCGTTTTCAAGGCTGTGCTCGACTACAGTAATCATCCCATACGATCAGTTGTAGTTATTATAATAGTATCTATCACTTTGGTTTTATTGAAACTCACCACGTCCCACCGCCTACAAACAATGATCTCAGGGTGAATTGTGAGTAAACAGCAAGATGAAAGATATTTATGTCTAGTAGAAAAGTGAAAGGAAAGAAGTAGTTGGTAAAACCTTCCACTACCAGCACCTGCCAACCACCCACAGTTCACAAAAGAAGAAAGGAATACTATTATATTATTAGTGAAGAAGAAGGGAAATGATTTATTTGTAGATCTAGAATGAATGGTGTATATCATCAACTCAGCTACCCAAGGACTGAAGAAGAGGTCATGTAAAGAACAGAACCTATTTGTGTCAATAAAACATCCGATGGTGTTGGAGTCCATCTTGTAATAAATATGACCCGTTTGTATACATGTATTTTGATTGGTTGATGCCACGGAATGTCTCAAATTTCCCTTATCACATCAACACGGCCGTAACATTAGCTTAGCTATATTTATTAGCAAAACAACCACCCACTGTAGGACAAAGCATGAGGATAACAGATACATGTTAGTTATTGAATAGAACAAACAATATTAGATTTTTATTGAAACCATAGTTTTTATTGAAATAAAGAGAATTTTATTATTTTTATTGAAATAAAAAAAACTTTTAATAACCACATTTTGTAAAACAGAACTGACCAGCTGTATGAATGTTTTAGCTGTGTTGACATTACATCACTCTTCTAGATAAAGCTACTTTATTGCATAGATTTCAAAACTGTTGACAAATGGATTTCATATTTTTATATATCTATGCAGGGCTCACAGCTTAAAAGAATAGAACTATCGTCGGTGAAACTGTTTAAACAAGTAAGTCTGCGTGATGTCATTTTTCAGGAGATGCAAAAAGCGTAATATAGATTATCACATAGAGCTATGCAAACACTGTGGTATGCTTTTGGATTATAATTTAAGGTAAGGTGGAGTGCGGGTCCTGAACAAGCCATTTTTGGATTACAATTTAAGGTGGAGTGCGGGTCCTGAACAAGCCATTTTTGGATTACAATTTAAGGTGGAGTGCGGGTCCTGAACAAGCCATTTTTGGATTACAATTTAAGGTGGAGTGCGGGTCCTGAACAAGCCATTTTTGCCCTAAGTGGGACAAGTCTAGTTTATTGTATTATTGGATGGAGCAGTTCATTCCCTTCAAAGTCATACCATAATAAAAGGTCATAAATCAACTCTTTGAATTTACATTAATTTTTTTTAGGAACTTAACGTAAGCCAAACCTTCAACACATCTGTTTAAAAGCCAATAATTTTGTCTAAAGAATTGGCAATTTGGTACTCATTTTATCATCATTACAATGTAGTCTTTCCCAAATATCTGCTTTTGACAGATTGTCCTGAATATTGCCTAAAATCGGTTGGAAATTATGTGACATCTTCCGTGCACCTGTTATCAAAAAGGTGCGGTCCAACTGAATATAGGGTAGCCTGGGCAGTTGAAATAGGGTCGACAAGAAGTAGTTGAGAGCCTCTTAAGGTTTTATAATGCTTCATAATAGTATCCTACTCTTTTCTAGGTTTATGTGAGAGAAAACAAATTCAAATAACATAAAAAATAATTTCAAATACAATTTCCTCGTGATGTTACTTTTTGACAATGGTTTATCAATTCTTCCTTTATATTTATAGTCCAATTATCCCCAAATTTGGTATATGGTTGAAAACAGATATGCTCCAGCAACGTTTACTTGAAAATGTCAATTTTGGCACTTTTTCAAAATAAATTTCTGTTATTAAATTTGGTATAAAAGTTGAGTGTAGAGTTCGTACTACTCATAGATTCAGATAGGTTTCTAGGAAAGAACATTACTGTTTAATAGACAGCATGTAACAAATTATAAAAACATAACAATGGATATAAGGTCACTGGTATTCTTGTAACCAATAAACACTGTTATTTATTATCTGTACATATACCACTTTGCTACAGATCTAGTTAATCACCCAGCTACTTCATGCTTTTTACCCATTATTGTGAGTGGTTGGTGGGGGATGCTGGTAGGTCTTACTTCTTCCATTTCACTCTTCAACTTATATTTGATCTTACTTCCGTTTAATTCTCTCTGAGATCACGGCATGTGATGGACAGGGTAAATGGCAATGAAACAAGCCCATTATTATTTTTCTTTTTTGCATATTTTGCTTCATCTCATGTCTTGCATTGAAAAGAAAGAAAGGCAATCTGGGATGAGAAACAAAGAGCTACCGTAATGGAGCTGTAAGAAATGTAAGCTTCTTTCTTTATCAGTTCCCATTCTACCTTCCGGTGTATGGGAGAAATGTAAGCAATTATCAAAAAAGGAGATCTTTTTCAGACTGTTACTTTCATAGTTTAATGAGACAGGGCTTTAATATTGACTGTTTCCTATACACATTTGTACTGTACTTTATGTTTACTGAAATTATGAACACATCATACAATGAGAGCTGCTTTTACTCCACAGGTAAATCTCCAGATGGCTACAAATCTAGCCTTCAACAGACTGCAAGTTCTGTCACAGTGTATTAGACATGTGAGTATTATTGCCGCTATGAAAAAGCGTTGAGTTCTGTGCATACATGAAAGATACATGTTATTTTCTTTAATGTGTCGAGTGGTTTTGCTTTTTGTATTAGTTGAATGCACCAACATGTGATCTCCTTTTCACATATTGATGTTCATGCCAGAATTCTTATCATTTTGAAACAGACCTGAATATTTGACCTATCATTTAAACAGGAACACTTTTATCACTCACTCCAGAGAGAAAGCCATCAACATATTGACTATAAAATATATCCTTGTACAAAATATTCAGATTCAGAAGGGAGCGAGAAGAACATTTTAATAATCTTATCTTCAAAGTATGTAGAATGGAGGGTTTTTAAATGTGTCGTTTTTTTCCAACTCCTGATGTTGCAAAGTATGGTCAAACCTGTCCTATCTAATTTTCTTTGTAGTTTTGTTTTGTTTAAAAAAATACAATTCTATTTG
The DNA here is from genome assembly GCA_037039925.1 of Doris montereyensis. Lineage (NCBI taxonomy): Eukaryota > Metazoa > Mollusca > Gastropoda > Nudibranchia > Dorididae > Doris > Doris montereyensis. The sequence continues at coordinate 212,211 of JAXRKP010000526.1, forward strand.
TATACATTGGTAAGGCAACACAGAGTCAAATCACTGAAATAGATTTAGACTTGATAAGTAAGACAGAGAAAGAATTAATATATTTATTATGCACATGTACTCTATTTAAATGTCTAAATATAAGGCAAAGGTAGAAATCGATTAACAAATAATAATCACTTACAAAATTGAACCATGAAACTTTATGTGACTGATAAAATACTTTGACATTAAGGGCTATATAAGTAAACCCTATGGCTTATACCATATTATAGTGATTGCAATAAATTGTGTTTTAAGATTTATTAATTTATTTAATAAACCAAAGTATATAAAAACAAAAAAATATAAGACAAGCCAAAGAATAGAAGATAAGCCAAAGTATATAAGGTAAGCCAAAGTATAAGATAAACCAAAAAATATAGATAAGCCAAAATATATAAAAGAAATCAAAGTATGTAAGAGAAGCCAAAATATATAAGATAAATCAATTTATATAAGATAAGCCAAAGTATATAAGATAATCCAAAGAATAAGATAAGCCAAATAATATAAGATAAGCCAAAGTATATAAGATAAGGCAAATTATATGAGATAAGTCAAAGTATATAAGATAAATCAAAGTATATAAGATAGCCAAAGTATAAAATAAGTAAAAAATATATAGATAAGCCAAAATATATAAAAGAAATCAAAGTATGTAAGAAAAGCCAAAATATATAATATAAATCAAAGTATATAAGATAAGCCAAAATATATAAGATAATCCAAATAATATAAGATAAGCCAAAGTATATAAGATAAGTCAAAGTATCTAAGATAAGCCAAAGTATATGATAAACTAAATAATATAAGATAAGCCAAATTATATGAGATAAGTCAAAGTACGTAAGATAAGCCAAAGTCAAAGTATAAGATAATTCAAAGTATATTTATAAGATAAGCCAAAGGATATAACATAAGCCAACGTATATATAAGATAAGCCAAAGAATATAATATATATAAACCAAAGAATATAAGATATATAAGCCAAAGTATATAAGATAAGCCAAAACCAAAGAACCTAAAGTTTAGATGTCAGGGAGAAATCTGTTTAAAAAAAATATAGACGGATATTTAAAAATGGCGAAGTTATGATATTTAACAAGAAACTGCATAGTGTCTTGTTTTCATTTCAAGTCATATTGATGCTATTTCCACAGGCTAAATATTCAACATGTGCAACCAAACCTAGCTTCCATTTGTCCAAACCCGCAGTCTTGATGGATGAAAAGGTGCAGATAACGGTCAAGGACCTGCCCAAAAACCAGAAGGTCACTCTTCATAGTTCCTTGAAAGACTCAAACAAGTTTTATGCAGCGTGTGGACATTACATTGCCAATGACAAGGGAGAAGTGAACACCTTCCAGCATCCTTCACTTGGAGGCACATTTGACGGTACCAGAGTGTGGAATATTTTTTCTTTTGCCAGAAAATGACCTTGACCTTGGTGTGAAGACTGTTGTACAGAGTTGTCCTTAACGCAATACCTTTAATGTCATTTGCTGATTTAAATAAGGATTTAAAAACTCTGACAAATCCCCTCTCCTGGACTTATGTGATTGATACAGTGATAGCTACCATATCTCTTAGAATCAGATCTATTAATATTGTAGTCGACTCTCTAACTGTAGGGCTGTCTCCTTCTATCCCTCCCCCCTCCTCCCTCTCTTCTTCTCTGTCTGTCTGTCTGTCTGTCTGTCTCTCTTTCTTTATTTCTCTCTTTTTCTTTCCTTCTCTGTCTGTCTGTCTGTCTATTTCTCTCTATTTCTCTCTCTCTCTCTCTCTCTCTCTCTCTCTCTCTCTCTCTCTCTCTCTCTCTCTCTCTCTCTCTCTCTCTCTCTCTCTCTCTCTCTCTCTCTCTCTCTCTCTCTCTTTCTCTCTCACTCACACACTAACTGTCTCTCTCTGTCTTTCTCTTTCTCTATCTCTATCTCTTATTACTTTAAGTTTAAGTGAAAGATAGTCCTACATTACACAGGTATTATGCAGTATAGCAGTAACCACTTCATAGATGTTGGATTTCATCATTGCATTTAAAGATTGTTGTGTAGCAGAGTAAAGTAATAGATTACTGTCTAATTAATTTGTCTGCTCAGGGATTTTTTATACAACTAATCTTCCAGCAATAATTGTCAAATGCATTGAATGGAAAAGACAGATATCTTAAGGAAAATAAAGATTCATACACAAAATGCCTGTCTAAAAAAAAAAAAGATATTAAATTGAGTTCCGTTCTCTGTTTACAAACAGTTTTATTTTATTTACGCACAATACAGGTGTTGAGGATATGGGGTTGTTCTGGAGCATGAAGTCACAGCATTCAGACACACCCAAGAGAATAATGAAGGAAGATGTGATGACTCCATTTGAGGTGAAAATTGCTGTGCATGACGGATTCTTGAATTTCGATGACCTTCCCGGGTCAGCAGATTTTCCGTGCCTGAATGATTTTACTCTGAAGAGACATTACGTAGTTCCAGGTGTACAGAGAATTCCTGTGAGGGAAAATGGACTTTATGGTGTCCTGTTTTTGCCACCAGGTAAGTATCACTTTCTGACGGTTTCAAGTTTAGAGACATTATTTTATAATCAGAATTGGATTAACACTTTTGGGTTAAATTAAAAGATGCATCGCTGACAGTAATTAGTAATACTCAAGAATTTAGTCTGTTGATTATTATGGAGAAGAAGTTCGATATATTGTTAAGATTCCAGACACATTAATAAAAACAGGCCTTTGTCTTCCCTTGGTCATTTAAATTCTTGCAAAAGGGCAATAAAAAGTTGAATTAAAAAAAACCGTAATTAAAAACAAAGTAATATTCCTTCAAGTTCAAGGCCTCAGAGTTGAAACGTATCCCCGGTTTCTATAACGTGAAGCAGAGCGGATGATTATAACCACCTTCTGGACAGGACGTTAGTATAATCACCTTCTGGACAGGACGTTAGTCTGTTGCAGATTTTTACTCCCAAGCCATTTGCCCTGGGTAGAGTGGGGAAGATGCGTGTTAAGTGCCTTTATCACGGAATACAACGTTGTGTCTAACTTTACAAACCGGTGACCTCATGATAGTCCGGCAGTCATTCCACTCAGCTACCGACACCCATTCAAAGAAAGGACTAGGCCAGAATTAATTTAAGAAAATTGCTGTTTTATTACATCCTTTAAATGTATAAAGTTTCACCTTGACCCAAGGAACAATGCACTCAATAACACTTGTTTCTCCTTACAAATTTTTGACAAAAGGAGTTCTTTGTGATTTGTACCACCATAGATAAGTTCTATCATGTGTTTCACAAATACTACGACATGACACACAAACAATGATCATTTGAGACTGAGAAATGTCAGATGTCTACGAAGGAAGGTATCACCTAAGTTGATTTTGTTTCTTTCTCCAAACCTCCAGGGGAAGGACCGTTTCCCGCTGTCATTGACCTTTTTGGAATGGCTGCGGGCTATTTGGAACTCAGATCACCTCTCCTAGCATCACACGGCATTGCTTCGTTTTCATTAGGTTACGTGGATTTTGAAGATTTGCCCAAGAATGACAGAGGCTTGGATTTCAATTACTTTTTGGTTTGTTTTTCTCTCTTTCATTCTTTCTTATTTTATAGTAAATAGAGATTTTAAATTAGCAGCAATTTGCTGTACATTATCAGCTGATGAAGAAAGTTACCATAGCTAAAGAAGAAAACCATGTGCAGGGATGAGCCAAGTATTGCCACTTGTTTTGATTCTGTTGGACACTTGAAGTAAAAAGAAAGAAGGAAAGAAAGAAAAGAAAAAAGAAAAGCTCCGTCAAGGCCATTACAGCCCATAGAGCTGGTTTCAATAGCGTGAAACAGAACAGGTGACAATAATCAGGACACTAGTCTGACGCAGGATTATACTCCCAAGCTTGTGCTTGTACTTGTACCCATTTGCACCTGGGTACAGGGGAAAATGTGTGTTACGTGTCTTTCCCAAGGAACACAACGTCAGACCTAGCTAACGCCCTTCGAGGTCCTGCCTAATGTGCCCGCTGAGGGCTGCTGACGTCAGAAATTAGAAGGCTTGTTTACAAAGCATTCTGGCGACAAATTTCGCGAGGTCATGACCTATCGTAACGTATTCACAAGACTTCACAGCATTTTTAGAGAAGGAAACAGAATTCTTCTACGTGGAGATGAACGACCATTTAGGACGCAATAGAACCCGAGACAGTGATAAAAATGATGAAGACTCCGATATTGAAGAAGTTTTAACTGATTTGAGTGATGACGAAGGGATGATGAAGAAGAAAAAAATGATAGATCTAAATCTATCGACACCGAGGCGAGCAATGCGTTAGTAGGCGAAATCGGAACTGCCGTGCCTGTGGACGACAGACCTATTCGACACTCAAATTGTACCATTTACAGTGTTCAATGTTGTTAATATCAGTATTTCTGTCCAATACAATCATCCCTGTAAATGAATAAATTAAAAAAAATAACAAAAAACATGGAAAAAAAAACTGATTTTCATAACAATGGGTGCAAACAGGGATGGAGTTACCTCCTTTCGCGTAGGCATCCAGCTCAACAGGCTGGCCTGCAGGTTAGGCAGGAAAGGGTTAAATGACATGAGACTACTCCCTATATTACAGGGCTCATAGGAACACCAGTGATGATAAGTGTTCTTGTACCTGATGTATTCATACTTCTTATTGTTGTTAATGTGTCATAGATTTTCATTGTTGTGAGTCACAGATTTTCATTGTTGTGAATGAGTCACAGATTTTCATTGTTGAGAGTGAGTCACAGATTTTCATTGTTGAGACTGAGTCACAGATTTTCATTGTTGTGGAAGAAAAAGAATTGACATGAAAACGAACATCATTGCGGAATGTAAGACCATGACTTTTACCTTTACAAAGCTATGTGTCTTTGAAGGTCTTTACCAGATTACATAATATCATTTAAAATAAGCATTTTACATCATATTATTAAGGGTTTTTTTATATTCTTTTGAACAAAGGTGCGTTCAAATTCTTATTAGGCTCTAAGACTTTGATTTCATTTGATTTTACCTACATCCACAGCTTAGTGATGTCGAATGTTTTGGTAAGATTTTAAATATTGCTTGGACTGCCCTGAACCCAGCTAAGGGATCTTTAATGTGCACAGAGTGCTGTGACCTGTCTGTGTCTGATGGGACTAGATGCTAATCCACAAACCGGGGTTTATTGAAACAACTTGAAAAAACTTTTTTCAACCTGCTGTGACATAAACCCACGATCTTTTGATTAAGAGGCTGACACCTCGCCTCTGGATTACTGAATCCCCCATGCTTTGCTTTAAGAGAGTCTATCTCAGGGCTAGCTACCCAACATTCACCGCAGGCCTTACAACATGTTGCCAAACACCTATTCTTGTATCCTATATCAAAAAGAGAAAAAACACTTATCATACAAACTTCTTGTTTATCTTTTTCTCTGTCTTTGTAGAAAGGCTTTGATTGGCTAGCTGCACACCCATCAGTGGATGAAAATGCTATGGGAGGAATTTCCACCTGTGTTGGAGGCGGTTATGTTGGACTGATTGCCATGAAAAGGCCTTCAGTAAGTGTTTTTATATATATATATATATATATATATATATATATATATATATATATATATATATATATATATATATATATATATATATATATATATAATATATATATTGCATTGTGCCTCAAATTTTAGCTTTATTCGAAAACCACTTGGTTGCCATCATCTAATAATTTCCTTGTGATGTAATCTGAACATTAGTCTCAAACTGTGCCATCATCGGCTAAAAATCTTTTAATCAGTTTTTGGGTCGTTTAAAAAAATAATTCGCTCTCAAAGAGGACACTTTTAAGAACAATGTAGATTCTATAAAACTTGAAACAAGGCCTCAAGCCTTTACTATTTCAATGGTAATATCACTACTTAGAAGTGGTGATCGATATTGATGAATTTGTGAACGTACATTTATACATAATTGCTTCATTTTATGATAAAAAAATATCTTTGAAAAAACCCAATATTTAGTGAAATTAATGTGCGTTTTAACTCATTAAAAAGTGATAAAATCAGTAAATTAAGTGAAATCTATGTCCTACTTCTTCATTTAAAAGAAAAAAGAAAAAGTTGTTGATTTTTGTAGAACATGATTTTGTACACATCATTCTAATATCATCTCTTTTTTTCTCTGCTCAGATGAAAGCATTTGTATCCATAAATAATAATTATGCCCCAGTTGGCCTCAATCAAACGATAGAAGGGGAAGATATCAATCATACTCTTTCAAATTTGAACGTTTGTCGAAGACACCTGAAGGGATCAGGTTCAGATCACTCTACCGTGAAGATGAGGAGATTTTCGTTAGTCCTGTAAGATTTCCTTTTTTTTCTGTCATTTGGTTTTACGCCATCAGATTTACAAATATTTACCAGTAATTGATTACTCAACTGAAACTATCAAATCTATTTATATGTTTCTATAAACCGTTTGAAATAATGTGTACATTTTGATTTTAATATGCTGATTAAAGTAAAGTTCCTTCAAGGCTGTTATGGCCTATAGAGCCAGAGCTTATCTCAGTTTCAATAGTGTGAAGGGGAACAGGTGATAACGATCACCTCTTGGCCAGGACGCTAGTCTGATGCAGGTTATTATATCCAAGCTAGTGCTTGTACCCATTTGCACACAGGTCGAGTGGGGAAACGCATGTGAAGTGTCATTCCCAAGAAACACGTCGGGACTAGCTTTGCTAGGATATGAACCTGAGACCTCATGAACCCCAGTCCGTCAACCTAGCCACTCTGCCACTGGCACCACAGTATGCTGGTTAAGATTTTGGGTAAATTCCTTCGTGTGACATTCTTGTCACATCGTAAATTTGTGTTAAATGATTTGATCTGATCATTCTGCCGATTGAACTCAAGAAATGAAAACAAGAATCGTACCTTTCCCAATACAATTTATTTATGAAGTTTTAAACATATTTGTCTACTTTTGCATTTTATTTTTGAAACCTGCACATCCATCAATGGCATCCTCTTGTGACATTCAGCAATTGAAGAAATCCATCAATGGCATCCTCTTGTGACATTCACCAATTGAAGAAATCCATCAATGGCACCCTCTTGTAACATTCACCAATTGAAGAAATCCATCAATGACACCCTCTTATAACATTCACCAATTGAAGAAATCCATCAATGGCATCCTCTTGTAACATTCACCAATTGAAGAAATCCATCAATGACATCCTCTTGTAACATTCATCAATTGAAGAAATCCATCAGTGGCACCCTCTTGTAACATTCATCAATTGAAGAAATCCATCAATGGCATCCTCTTGTAACATTCATCAATTGAAGAAATCCATCAATGGCATCCTCTTGTAACATTCACCAATTGAAGAAATCCATCAATGGCACCCCTTGTAACATTCACCAATTGAAGAAATCCAACATTCATTCATCAATTGAAGAAATCCATCAATGGCATCCTCTTGTAACATTCACCAATTGAAGAAATCCATCAATGACATCCTCTTGTAACATTCATCAATTGAAGAAATCCATCAGTAACATTCACCAATTGAAGAAATCCATCACATCCTCTTGTAACATTCATCAATTGAAGAAATCCATCAATGGCATCAGAAATCCATCAATGGCATCCTCTTGTTAAAGAATTGATTTTTAAAATATTTACTTGATTTTTACAATGGCCATTCACTGAACATTTTAGTATCTGAATGCCCTTCCTCACTGCTTTCCTTATTTGTTGCAGATATGGAGAAATGGAGCCAAAGTTTTGCAGATTCATGGTTCAGATGACCAGTGTGTTGACCCCAATGTTGGAAGGAGATTTGAAGAGCTCATCCCAGATGAGTTTAAGAACAACTTTACACGCATTGAATATCCCGGCACTGGTCATTTGTTAGAACGCCATACGGGCCACTATGTGGCTCTAGTTACAATGACATATTCAGTAAGTTGAAGAATGTTTGTATAAATGTCATCAAAATGAGAAACGGCATGCAGTCTTGAACCATACCATCAGTTTGCAAACTAACAATTTGGCCTACATCATTGTTGTTGGTTTTGAGAAAAGTAAACAGGAACTCTTTTGACCTGACATAGGCGAAAATGAAACGCCAATGATAACTCTGGAATGCCGTGGCACATTTTATCCTCATTTACCATGATGATAGACCATAGTATGATGAGCGTCAAAATGAATCGGGTTTTTTTGGGCCCAAGTCTGGTGATATTGATTTTTCTGGTGAATTGCTTGTTAATGAGGGGGAAAAAGAACATGGACTGGGATAAAAATTTCTTCTGTCTTTTATGTACCAAAATGGCGGTTGTATGTTATTGAGACTGATATCTCTACTCTATGTGGTGTTTGTACTCTAATCGTTTAGCTGCCAGACTTTGGATTGTGATATCTTGGGTTTTGAGTCCTTGCAATTTTAGGTCTGATAATGTTTCTTGGGAAAGACATGTAACATGCATTTCTTTGCGACTGAAGAACATCAACATAAGAAACAACTTCGCAAAGACAGAGAACAAAACAGAGGTCATCAAGACATACCATTCTCATGCCCTCATTGCACAAGGAGGTTTCCAGCAAGAATTGGGCTTATAAGCAATCATTTGTCGTAAGATGGGAGTGGGCGCTATAGAAATGACTTATATTATTATTATTATGTTCCCTCTAATTTTCTGTAGACAAACAATTCCGATTTGTGTCCACTGTGTGTATAAGAATGAACGTTAGACAAGAAACTTTTTTTTATTGTTGTGCGCAGATATTTCTCAACTGTATGCACATTTCATCCCTGATGTGCGTGCGTACATATGCACAGCTTAGAGTCAACAATGCTTGTAATCAATCTCTGCATTCATCCATTAGCGACAACGTGTGAAGTCATGGTCCTCTTTGACTATGAATGCCTTGGCACATTTATCCAACACATGTTTAAATTGCAAAAAGGTACCGGTACCAAACTGGGATAAATTTGAATGCGACGTACACTTTTACAGTTTCAGTCGCAAGTTTGGTCAAAAAGTAATAAAAGAACAAATTTTTTAAAAAATTCCCTCCTTTCCTCAAGCCCATTTCCCTCAAAACGAGGATATGCTAATGTTTTGTGTGTCTTGTTTTCCCCAGAACAATACATGCTGTGGGGAGGTGAGCCAAAGCTCCATGCGAAAGCGTCAGAAGACAGCTGGGGAAAAATCTTGAGTTTCTTTAATACTCATTTACAGAGTGATGAAGGTCCCATGTCATTCATCAAAATGTGGCTTATTGAAGACTAGCTCTTTCGGAGCCCCAAAACAAAATTCAATTGTAAAATTTTCGGAAGACATGATGTCTATGGTGTGAATATGATGCATGAGAATATGTAATAAAATTGAAAGCCCACAGGAGCAAAGATTGAACAAATATTCAAAGGAATAAACAGAAAAATCATTGGGTACCTGCGAGAATCGACCCACAACCTGTCATGTCAATCATCTAAGGTGCCCAAATACTTTTTCTATATTCCTTTGTATTTAATTGTATTTATCTTGTGTTTGTCTTGTGTTTGTTCCTATGGGGGTTCACTTTTTATTTCATGTCTTTAATCATCCCACTCATCAACATACCCCTTTGCCCAACTGTTTGTCTTTATAATATGATGTATGGTAACTTGGTTACTTGGGATTTGATATTTCAAAACATTATGTAAAAATACCTTATTCAAAACAATTTGTGTGTAAGACATAATTACAAAAGAGTATTATATTGTGATGTCAATATTATATCCTGTTTTGATCAGAAACAAAGCGTATGAAATTAACATTGAGTTTCAAATTTATAGATTAATCATAATTTATTGATTGATTCCTGATTGATTGATATTGAAATCAAGAAAAATTGTCACTAATATGTGTCTTCCTTTTGAAATTTTTATCATTTTTTTTTTTATTCAACCAAAGAGTTATGCTTTTTCACTATACTATCAATGGGACACAGTTTTGTATTTAGATCTGGTTGTATTTAAAAGCTTAACTAACCATAAACTCCTTGATAGGTTTCCCTTCTTTTTTTGTTGTTGTTGTCTTCTAAACTATGTAGGAAAGACACTTAAGACACACCCACATTGATTCAGTTCAAACAAGTTTTGAAAATATCATTTGTGTGCATAAAGGATAAAGGAAGAATCCATTTCAGTTTCAGCCTAGAACAGAAAATGTAGTAAGGTGGAAGTCA
>JAXRKP010000526.1:227500-272500 GCA_037039925.1 Doris montereyensis
AATTTTACTAGAATCTGGATCTAGGTTCTCTGTCATTTAGGCCTATTGATCTTATTTATAACAACTATAAATTGAACTGAAAACAATTTTTAAAAAAAAGAGGAAAAATCAGGACTGACACTCAGACACTTTATTTAAACTGGATCTCAAAAGGTATTATTATTATTATTATTATTATTATTATTATTATTATTATTATTATTATTATTATTATTATTATTATTATTATTATTATTATTGTTTATTATTATTATTATTATTATTGTTATTGTTATTATTATTATTATTATCATTATTATTATTGTTATTATTATTATGTTATATTATATTATTATTATAAATGTAAAAACAATTTTTTTATTAGTATTATTGGGCATATCATGGGTCATTTGACCTGCGAGAGAATCTTTTAATTGGTCACCTTCATGCTTTCTAATCTTAGGTGGCTGAAGGCCAGCTTCATAAATTTGTTCCTCAATTTCTGTCAGAAGTCGATCAATAAGTAAACAGTGCATTGACGAGAATTGTATGATTATCTCTCAAGTTGCTAAAACTTCGTACGGCAGTTGTAGGATGATTAATAAACTAAGTGACCCAATAAGGTCATCCGTCAATTTCATTAATACTGTTACTGACTTTAAAAAAATGTCATTGCATGTACCACTGGTTGCTGAGACATTTAAAAACATAAAGAATTACTAGAAGAAGATTTTAATTCTTTATGTTTTAAAAGTCTCAGCAACGAAAGTGGTGCATGCAATGCCATTTTAAGATTTGTAAAAAAATAGATCATTCTACGGTTATTCATATTTTTTATCACACATTTTCTTCTTTTTCTTACAGTTAATGAAGATGGCAGTAGATTTGGCTCTGAGAAGATTGCATATTATATCAAGATGTTGCAAAAAAGTGGGTACCTGGTATATTGTTTTTCATTATAGTAAATACATAGATCTATGTACTCATATAAACTAATCAGCAATGGTGAACAGATTGAGAAAGAGAACCCAATATATCTTGGTGTACAGCTAGACCATCAGCTAACCATGCAACCTCAAAGCTAAGGGTGTAAGAAAACTCAATCTTTAAAAAAGTTAGCAAGCACCTCATGGGGATCAGATAAACAGACCCTTAGAAACCTGTACTTGGGATATGTTCGCCCATCCCTCGAGTATAGCAGCTCTATCCTAAGCTCATGCAGCAAATCCAACCTGATGACAGTGGACAGGGTCCAAAACAATGTTTTTACGCTTTATTAGTGGAGGCATGAGATCAACCTCCACAGCTGCCTGTGAAATACATACCAATGTGGAACCTCTTGACATGCGTAGGGACAAAGCAGTTTTAGAGGTATATGAAAGAAGCAAAAGGATGAGTTCCACCCATCCAAACAGAAATTTTTTCGATAACTGGCAACCAAAATATAGAATAAAGCAGAAATCACTATTACATCATGCTATGGAGCTAAAAGAAAGGCATCATCTCCCGGAACAAAGAAAAGAAACACCACGGGTGAACAGAGATCCACCAAAGATTGCATTCAAAGAGCCTCAAATCAAGATGGAGCTTTATTGACAATCAAAGAAAGAAATCGGATCCACTAACCTGATGATGTCATCACAAAAAACCATTGATGACTACCCTGAGAGCTGGATCCATGTATACCAGTTGGGTCTGCTCTCAAAGCAACATCAAATGCAGGGTATGGTATCTACATTAAATACCCAGATGGCACCTCTGATGAATTCTCTGGGTATTATGGAGAAAAATTACCAACTTTGAAGCAGAGGCAGCAGCCATAGAAACTACTCTACAATCTCAACACTATTTTCAGCCATTCCAGGCTAAAATATCAGATATCATCATTTTTACAGATGCAATGTCTATCAATAGTTCTCAACAACTGCCAGAGATCTGATCTCAGACAAACACGATTAGAAGCTGACAAACTAATTAAAACATATAGCGTCGAGCTAGTAAAGTAATGCAGTGGATCCCTGAACATGTAAATACACCAGGAAATGACAAAGGAGACACTTGCCAAAGGGGATTGAGACAAAAACAACCAAACACAAAAACTACAATACAGACCGCAAAACAAATCATCAAAGTTAACAGCAAAGAGGACTGGATGAACAGATGGGCATTGAAACTGACTCATCACCTATTTGAATGCTACAAATTGAAAGACCTATGCGACAAGTTACTTCCCGAAAAACCTGATACTTGGAACACTATTTATGGAACCCTACAACAGATGGAAAACACCTGCAGATACCATTACATGGCATTGGCCTGAAGGACAAATTTCATTCGAGCACTGCTGGATCAGTAACAACAACATCAACAACGTGTACTTGTATTTGTCATGTGGATAAAAACCTTTGAAAAAGTTCTTTAAGCTTTCTCCATGGGCAGTTGGCGGATGCTACTGGTTGGTTCCACTTCTTTCCTTTCCCTCACGATATTAGGTGATTATTCTTTCGAGTTTATACACATAAAGAAAAGTTTATGGTGTCTTCATGATAACTGTAGTGGTATAGTACTTTCACCTCACACAGTGATGATTATTGCTCACTTTTTCTCCACAGGCTTTATATTCAACATTGCCCAGCCAAACCTGCAATCCACTTATCCAAACCGGCAGTCTTGATAGATGAAAAGGTGCAGATAGTTGTCAGGGCCTTTTCTAAACACCGGAAGGTGACATTATAGTTTCCTAAATGATTCAGGTAAAGCTGTATGCAGCTTGTGGACATTACACTTCTGATGAAACAGGAGAATGAATACCTTCCAGCATTATCCAATGGAGGAACATTTGAAGGTACGATGATTCAATATCTTGTCTTTGATTAGTTTGATGCTTAGATTTCCCATTTCCTCCTTTCCCCATAGGAATTGCCAAAATACGGGAATATATGAAAATATCCTCACATGAGGATGTTAAGTGAAGATGTACGCTCGTTAGAAATCTAAATATTCTGTATGATGTCTTAGCTGTGCACTAGCATTTCCCAGATGCAGAAATCTAGATATTGTGTATGATGTACTTAGCTGTGCACATTAGCTTTCCCAGATATAGAAATCTAGATGTCATCGTCTCATGTTTCTTAATGTCTATTTCTGGGGGTGAAGTTTGTGTTCATCCTATTAATAGACCTGCATTACTTTGAACTATGTTCTATTAAAAGACTGGCAACTTTACATACTTTCAATGATAGCTGGTTGAAGAAAAAAAGGAATAATTTCAGTCATGTTTGAAATACTCTCATAATACAATATCAATCTTCAACGTCTATACATACATAAATATCTTTACAATATGTTATCCTTTTTTTGTGCTGACTTAAGAAGAGAAAATACATGTTTTAAAAATTATTTCGCTAATTGATGCTATAGGGTTGAAAAAATGTCAGCCTCTTTCGGCCTTTGATAAATCAAACGTAAATGTATGATTTTGAATTTAAGCATGTTCTGTTGTGTAGGTATTGAACCAATGGGTTTATTTTGGAGCATTAAGTCACAGAGAATTGAAAGGCCACGGAGAATAATGAAAGCAGACGTAACAACCCCGTTTGATGTCAAAATTGCTCTGCATGATGAATTCCTGAATTTTGAGGACCTTCCTTGGTCAGAAGACTTTGAGTGTCTAGATCACTGCAGTCTTCAGAGGCTACATTATTCCAGGTGTGCAGAGAATTTCCGTCAACAAAAATGGACTTTATGGCACACTGTTTTTGCCTCCAGGTGAGCAATGCTTGCAGGGAAATTGTTGAATTATAGAAATTGTAAAGTATTGAAAATTCAAATGCATGACTCTTGAAATAACACATTGAAAAGGTAGTCATGAGTAATTTATTGATTGTATAAAAATGAGGTCACTGTTTGTACCATTCAGAGAAAACTCTTGAGTTGCATTTGACTTAGAGATGAAGTATCTGATGAGCCATTGTCAGAGAAAGATATTGTTTAGGATCTCTACAGAATGTCCCCAGCAGACACTTTTACCTTTCACTGTGAAATGTATCCAAGATTGAATGGGGCACATCATAATTAATTCTTTGACTACATAAGAAATATTGAAGTAAACTTGCTCTTATTACAGTATAATGATGAATAAAACAAATTCAAGTTCATGTCTTAGTTTCTGAAACTTGTCATCTTTTCATTGTTTTTTTTTTTCAATCCCGAGGTAAGGGACCATTTCCAGCTGTCATTGACATCTTTGGAATGACAGGTGGCATTACTGAACTCAGAGCCTCGTTGTTAGCATCACATGGTATTGCTTCATTTTCACTGGCGTACATGAACTACGAGGACTTGCCAAAAATTGACATGGATTTTGATTTTAATTATTTCTTGGTTAGTATCACAGACATTTATTTGATAATGCGACAACCCAATGTCGGTGTCTCGCTTTTTAGTTCGATGATCAGCTACCGTGATATCTTGAGACGTAATCCTATTTGTCATTCTGAACTAATTTTTATTCTTTTCTTCTTTTTTCTCTCTCACTCAAAATATTTTTAATTAAATGGTGAAAATTTTAAAGGTAATTCGAAAATTGAGAAAACTGTAAACGAAACATAGAATACCCATGAGTGATGTATGTGCGTTTATTAATTTATGAATTTTTATTCACTGATTGGTTAGAGGATGTATGCTTGGAAGAACCTTTGTCAGACAACAAAGGAATAATGTCGGCATAATTAACAGTGTGCTGTTGTCATCAAAGTTGTTACTCACAGCCTTTTTATCATTTTTGTCATCATTTTGACTTCAAAGTTGTTACTCACAGCCTTTTTATCATTTTTGACTTCACGCCGTTGTCATCAAAGTTGTTACTCACAGCCTTTTTATCATTTTTGTCATCTTCTTTTTATCATTTTTGACTTCACGCCGTTGTCATCAAAGTTGTTACTCACAGCCTTTTTATCATTTTGACTTCGTTGTCATCAAAGTTGTTACTCACACCTTTTTATCATTTTTGACCGTTGTCATCAAAGTTGTTACTCACAGCCTTTTTATCATTTTTGACTTCACGCCGTTGTCATCAAAGTTGTTACTCACAGCCTTTTTATCATTTTTGACTTCACGCCGTTGTCATCAAAGTTGTTACTCACAGCCTTTTTATCATTTTTGACTTCACGCGTTGTCATCAAAGTTGTTACTCACAGCCTTTTTATCATTTTTGACTTCACTCAGTTGTCATCAAAGTTGTTACTCACAGCCTTTTTATCATTTTTGAACGCCCGTTGTCATCAAAGTTGTTACTCACAGCCTTTTTATCGTTTTTGACTTCACTCCACTGTGGCTCTTTAAGTGTATTATCGTCTACAAGGCTTTGATGTTCTTGCCATTTATCTGTGTTTGTCATTAGTTATATTTGCTTTTTCATTCTCATGTTGTTTTCCTCCAGGCATTGCATACCTTTTTAAAAATGGGCAGACATTATTTGTTTGTCGTTAGTCAGAGTTTATCCATGAAACATCACGTGTTTGGTCTGTTCATTGTGGTAAAGTGTCACTTATTGCCATTTAATCCCTTTTCGACTAAATCAAAATACAACCGTAATTCTTTGATATCTTGTGTCTTTTTTTTTTGGCTTGGTTGTTTTACTTGAAGAAAGCCTTTGACTGGTTAGCAGCACACCCGTCAGTTGACGAAAATGCCATGGGTGGAATGTCTACATGTGTTGGAGGATCTTTGCTCGGAGTTGTGGCCATGAAAAGACCTTCAGTATGTCTTCTTAGTTACAAGTCTTTTTAAGTGTAAAGTTTCAACATGCTCTTAAAGTAATAATGATAATGAAGATTATTTATTTGGTGCACAATTCGGTGTGATGACAGCTCTAGGAGCAAACATTACTTTGACTACAATTACATACAGGCAAATCGAAACAAAAACATTCACGTTCACAGGATAAATAGCATTAAGGGCGTCCTACTGAATTTTCACTTTTTTCCCTAATGCATTTTTGGCTAATTTTTTCCTGCCAATGTGTTGCTTGCATCTAAGTTACTATGTAAATGTAAAAAATTTTGGGAAAAATTATTCGGTTGCCATGGTAACGGCGGCCATGTTGAATTTTGATGCCGAAATTTAAAATCTTAAAATCTCAAAAAAGCATATGGGCTAGCAATGAAATTCTTTTTCAGACATATTCTTTAAACCCTTAAATAAGGAGTAAGATATATTTAATTTATCTCAGCTGTTTTTAAATGTGCTTAAAACAATCAGTATTTTATTAAAAAATAACTATTGATAAATTTTGTAATATTTTGATTTTAAAGGTGCACAAAAGATATGAAAATCAAAATAAACCAGTGAAAATCTCTAGTTCCCAATAACAAATACTAGTCTAGCTGTGTACCAAATTTCAACACTCTGGCATGAATACTTTCTGAGATTTTAAGATTTTAAAAACGTTGTATGCTAGAAATCACAATCTTTTGAGAAAAACGGGTTTGAAAATTGAACTTTCTTCAGAATGATATAGCCATATTAAAATTGGCTATAGAATAAGTACCTTTTCAGGCTTTATATAAAAAGATCAACTGATGTACTCGATTCTAAAGATGTTGAAGTAGCATTCTAGAGTGGATTTGGAAAATGGGTATTATGAGCCCAAGACTCTACTAAACGCTGTTACAGCTCACCCGGACGCCCCCTTAAGAATGAGACAAGTCTGTTACATTTGTTATAAAAAGATAATCATATTTTTAAATTGTAAATGTTTCTTTGATTTAAACATAACTTTTTCTTTCAGCTTAGAAAGATTTTCTATATAATATATCTTCATGTCTAAGTGTTGATATTTGTATAAAATTGTATTTTTAATCACTTATGTCTTCTTTTTCAATTGAATGGTAAAATGTTATTAACAACACTCTCCACTCCCACCCCCAACCCCACAAAAAAAAAAGAGCCAACATAAATCTAGATAAAAAGCCAAAGAAAGCAACCAAAAAAACCAACAGGAAACATAAACGAAACAATGGAAGGGCAAAAGAATAAAAAAAGAGCAGTGACAGCCAAAATAACAAGACTGAGCCAATACAACAAGACTGAGCCAATACAACAAGACTGAGCCAATACAACAAGACTGAGCCAATACAACAAGACTGAGCCAATCAATACAAGCCAATTTTCGGTGACATTCCAGGAACTCGGTAGTCTGGGGGGGGGGGGGGGGTCAGCCTCTCAACTAAATATATGTGGCTGCAAGCCCGGCAGGTCGAAAAGTTTTTTCAAGTAAAACCTACCCCGCACACACACACACACACACATCCCTCTCCAGTCCAGGTAGGTGGATGAACACCTAGACCTATCACAGACAGATGATAAATAGGAAGTCCCATGTGCAGATCACAACACTCGTTACACATTAAAGATCCTATGGCTGTTTACAAGGCAGTCCAAGCAAAATTTAAAATCCTACCAAAACCCCTGAGATCACGTTAGTTGTGGATGTTGGTGAAATCAAATCAAATCAAAACAGTAACATTCTGTACATTTTTCTGCCATCACTCTCCCAGTCTCCATCATTGCACACATTCAGAATTGAGATTAGAATTAAATTATAAACAGCATTGAGATTAGAATTAAATTATAAACAGCATTGAGATTAGAATTAAATTATAAACAGCATTGAGATTAGAATTAAATTATAAACAGCATTGAGATTAGAATTAAATTATAAACAGCATTGATGCTTGTTCTAAGGTTTCCCCCTCCCCTGACTCGTAGATATTAAACAAGTTTTTTAAAGTGTTATTGTATTGAAGGAGGGATGGTTTTTTGAAGACATTTAGAAAATTGAATTTTTAAAAATACAAACAATTTTATGGATATCTTTGACACTGAGAATTCTAAATGAATTGTTAAAGTGTTACAGTCTTGAAAATTTACATAATCTGTCAAATATGCAATGATCACAACGATTTAAAATTGAGAATATAAATGAAAAATCTCATTCGTATCAGTTTGAATTATCAATACTTTTATATTTTTCCTCAGATGAAATGCCTTGCCTGTATAAACAACCAATTTTCTCCAGTTGGTAGAGATCAAACGATAGAGGAGAACTGATAAAGGCCTATGAGTTTTCCTCAAAGTTGTCTCGTGCGACAACGACACCTGAAGGAGTCATGTTAAAAACTATGTACTGTGAAGATGAGGAGCCTCATTTCAGTCCTGTAAGATACTTCCTTCTATCATATCTTCCTCTTAATAGGCAACAGTCTAATGAATTCGAGAGAACTTTTGAAACCGCTGCCGTCAAGCTTACTTTCCCCAGCTGGCGAAGATATCGGTTACAGTGATCTGCTACAACTCAATTTCCTTGCCAATCTGGCGATCCCATGAATACCTTAAATGTAAAGCAGTGGTTCTTATTCGTTCTGGAAGTAATGAACCCCGCAAATGTCATACATGCAGTCACTGTACCCTTCAGTGGGGTGAACGGAACGGACACAGACACACGCACACACACACATGCAAAGTGTGCGTGTCTTGATCACTGCCGAATGCCTGAGACTAACTCATCGAACAAACCCATGTTAAGTACCACTGGTATAAAGAGGCCTCCAATGAATGCCAAACTGGACAGGCCCAATAAACACAGACAACATGCCCCCTGGATACAGTTTGCTGTTAGATTGTTAAATAGTTACAGCCATTATTTAGGCTGGCCTAAATGAGCGACTCTAACCATTATTTAGGCTGGCAGAAAGGTTGCTAAATAACAATACCAGTCATTATTTAGGCTGGCAGATAGGTTGCTAAATGACAATCGTAGCCATTCTTTAGGCTGACAGACAAGTTTCTAAATGACGACCTTAGTCATTATTTTGCAGATAGGTTGATTAATGATGATTAGCCATTAAAGGTAGGTTACCCCTAGCCATTATTTAGGCTGGCAGATAGGTTGCTAAATGAAGACCTTAGTCATTATTTAGGCTGGCCGATAGGTTGCTAAATGACAACCCCAGCCATTATTTAGGCTGGCAGATAGGTTGCTAAAATGACCCCAGCCATTATTTAGGCTGGCAGATAGGTTGATAAATGACGACCCCAGCCATTATTTAGGCTGGCAGATGGGTTGCTATTCAACAACCCCGGCCATTATTTAGGCTGGCAGATAGGTTGCTATGACAACCCAGCCATTATTTAGGCTGGCAGATAGGGTTGCTATTCAACAACCCCAGCCATTATTTAGGCTGGCAGATAGGTTGTTGACAACCCCAGCCATTATTTAGGCTGGCAGATAGGTTGCTAATTGACAACCCTAGCCATTATTTAGGCTGGCAGATAGGTTGATAAATGACGACCTTAGCCATTATTTGGGCTGGCAGATAAGTTGCTATTCAACAACCCCAGCCATTATTTGGGCTGGTAGATAGGTTGACGACAACCCTAGCCATTATTTAGGCTGGCAGATAGGTTGCATTGTTAAATGAACTAACAACCTTAGCCATTATTTGTTGGATTAGCGTTTTGGATAAGTGAGCAGTTAAAGTCGGAATTGCACATGATAATTGACAAATACCTAGAGATTTATTTACTGGTGGTGATGGGATAACTGGCAGTAGACTGTGCAGATTTATTAGCAACTGAGGGCAAGGTTGGTGACAACCCTAGCCATTATAATGTGGTTAGGGAGCTCACATGTTCAGAGGTATAATGTCTGCACAGATGTCAGAAACTCCCTGCAAACACTGTAGAGTCAAACAAGGGTTGCATAGGGAGCTCATGTTCAGAGGTATAATGTCTTATGCAAACACAGCCTCATTCCACGCTTCAGTCGGTTTATCAGGGATGTGAGGTTTTGCACGTCAGGGGTTTGCACATCAGAAATGCTCTTCAGATTTTGCTAGGCAGAAAGTCTTTACGTTAAATCACTCTATTTCCTGTACAATAACATTATGAGATCTGTCATTGGTTGAATGTTGTGGTTTACGTTATCCCCAAGCGGATCATCATTACAATTATTTTTTATGAGTGCCATTCCTGGCGAAGGCTTGGGAACTGTAACTAGCGTTCATCCACTTTTTTGTTTCATGCAAAGTTTTCACTATCACACCGTGAATTTTCAAAACCCTTAGGGAAGTCTATACTAATTCACCTTGCGAACATTACAATCTGTAAGTTGTATACAGTAAGCTTGAAAGGCAGATGTTAATGGGGACATCAATGAAATGTAGTGCTAAAAGAACCCAACTCAATCTGGGACAGTCATCAAATCATCATCTCAGAATTATATTGCCCTAACTGCACGTTTGTTTATTTTGGCGTCATAACCATCACCAGATTCACAGTCATCAATTGTCCTTTCTGGCACAAAAACTTTAGCCAAAATCGATCCACGTTTGTCAGTAGTTTTACTTGCATTTTGTCATCACTCACTTCAGATTTTTTCTGGCTGAAAATTTTAAGCTTTTTTTTCTTCCCAAAACAAGATTATGTGTAGTTAGGAACAATGTAATTCTGAGCTGATGAATCATCGACTTTGAATTTGTAAGTTTGTTTCCAAGAAGAAGAAAAAGGATGAAAACAGGAAAAGAATGTTAGTTTGCTAATGCAAAGTATTTAGCCATAAAGCTCCTTCATTATCTGCTGCTCTCTGCATTGTATAATAGCATGTATAGACATTTTTTTAATGAATTTATAAATTTAGGAATATGATGCATGTGATCCTTATAACAATTCGATGATTTTAAAATGTCTTATTTATAGGCCGTACGGTTAGGAGGATAATTTGTAGAGCATCATTCATCATGAGGAAAAATAAGATTGATCAATCTCAGTGTGTACTCTGTGTTTGTCTTGGTTTTATAGATATGGAGACATGGAATGAAGGTTTTACAAATTAATGGCTTGGATGATCTATCCATCAACCCTGAGGCAGCAAGGAACTTTTACAAGGCCGTCCCTGAGGAATTCAAGGACAATTTTACACATGTTGAGTATGCAGATGTCGGCCATTTCATAGAGCCGCCATACACACCACTCTGCACAGCAAGTTTCAATGCGTCACTAGGTAAGCATGAATAATCTTGCAACACAATATGGATACCATATGAAAGGGTACACAGACTTTGTAATTTTAGTCCCTATGGTAATAGTACATACTACTATGACTATGCCTCCTGGGGAGGCAACAGTAAGCGACCTCTTAGTTGGACAAGCACTGAATACATAGGAGGGGTGGGGGGGGGGGTGGGGGATACATAGGATTGATGTGCGGTTAGCCTAGATAATCATCATGTTGAAGCAGATGAAAGAAAACCAGAATGAAAATGATTTTGTTTTATTTCTTACTTATATTATGGACCAAACTAGCTTCAAAATAGGCCTACTTTAAACTTTTTTTACCAAACATTTGATAATTTCAAACAATTTGTAGACGTTGTGTCACAAATTTATATAACAAAATATTCCAGCCTTGTTACAATTTTTATTATGTTTGTTTAGATATGAAACGAGAAACAGAGATTCAGCCTTTTGTATCATATATATCCGATTGTCTTGAATGGGGGATTTTAGCAGATTGAATGGCAATTGGCAAATTATTTCAGACAATAAAATGTAAAAGCATTGAATGAATTCTAAAGATGTACTTTAGCTTAAAACGTTCTTTAGCTGTAGCAATAAACTGTTGATTTTTATCATTATTATTACAATGTTCAATCTAGATATCTTCAAGTTGAACTGTCAATGATGGTATGAATTAACTTCTATGTCTACGTGTAGTTGCTTAGCAAAAAGTACACAGAATTGTAAAACAATTACATTGGTCAATATTTTCCATTTAATTCTGAGATTACTGAATATTTTTGAGATAACGCAGTGATTGTAATGAGACTTGAGACTACATTTATGGGAAAGAAAGATTAAATAAAAATGTTGTTTTTCTTCTCAGGCAAGTACTTGGTATGGGGAGGTAAACCAGGAAACCCCATGCAGATGCACAGGAAAGCAGCTGGAGGAAGATACTAATTTTTTTTTCAAAGAACATTTACAAAATGACATGAAATCCCACGTAATTCATCAGAATATAGAATATTAAAGAAGTGTGTTAATTCTATGTTTATATTTTTTTTAGTGTTTTGGTAAATCACAGATATATGTCATCTTTTTGTGACATTGGTGTACGATGAAAACTTGAATACTCAGACTATCAGTTGAGTGATATATGCCTGTGTGTTATTTAAAATTTTACATCATGTTACTTCCGTTTCCTTCACCTAATGTATAGCTGCCAATTAGTACATAAAAAATGTATTTAGTATATTTTCTTGGCTTTGAGTCCGTAAGTCTGTATTTACCTTGAAACGTATGTATATGAGAGTAAATTGTATTTTCTATAAAGAAACCCTAAGTCATCCAAGATTGGGTTGAGAGTCTAGAGATGCCTTTCTGAATTCCCGGGTGAGAGTCTAGAGATGCCTTTCTGAGTTCCTGGGTGAGAGTCTAGAAATGCCTTTCTGAGTTCATGGGTGAGAGTCTAGAAATGCCTTTCTGAGTTCCTGGGTGAGAGTCTAGAAATGCCTTTCTGAGTTCCGGGTGAGAGTCTAGAGATGCCTTTCTGAGTTCCTGGGTGAGAGTCTAGAGATGCCTTTCTGAGTTCCTGGGTGAGAGTCTAGAGATGCCTTTCTGAGTTCCTGGGTGAGAGTCTAGAGATGCCTTTCTGAGTTCCTGGGTGAGAGTCTAGAGATGCCTTTCTGAGTTCCTGGGTGAGAGTCTAGAGATGCCTTTCTGAGTTCCCGGGTGAGAGTCTAGAGATGCCTTTCTGAGTTCCCGAAATTACCAAGGAGGCCATCGTCAGCAGGCCCTTTGTTATTTACTCTAAAGAGAGTTAATTAAAGTTAAATAAAGGGGAGTTAAATAAAGGGAGTTAATTAAAGTTAAATTATCAATGTTTTCTGGAATGTCACGGAAAGTCATGCAAGCTTGATTTAGTTTGCGAGATCAAAGTCTGTTTTCGATGTGACAAGGTTGACAGCTATGAAGATGATTAGTTTGAATGTATTTTGAATCAATGTAAACTACATGGCCTGAGTGGAAAGTGATTCCACCTGATGTGATTATGTCATTGCTATTTATATCATCAACATGAAACATGAATTATATGTCTACACAAGGCTTACAATGTCTACTTTTGTATTATGTCATGACCTTTTCATGTCAATGCTACTTAAACAGAGTATATCTATGAGCAGTCTATTGGTAAAAGAAGTTTGAAGCGTGTTTGTTTATAGTACTATCACCAATTAATTTGGTATTCAGTTGATCAACTCATTCCCGACCTTATGACGGCACCTTTCAACCTCTTTGCCACCGGGCGGGGCGGGAGGAGGGGGGTTGTGCAATTTCGTACCTTGCAGCCAAGGATTCTCTTGGTGCTTGGAGCTCTCAATGCGCTTGATGAGACTGATGACTAATTCCAGACAGCAATGCAATGATCAGCTGATCAGTGTATCAAACAAAGAGATTTTGTCGCAGATGTTGAATTTTTACTACTTTATTGCGTTCACTATTACATCACAGACCCCATTATTATATTGCAGAATTTGAATGTGTTTGTTAAACAAGAAAATGTTTGTTGTGTGTGAAAGATGGCTGTTTGGACTTTCTGTTGATGTGGAAGTCTTAGCACTTCATGAATTCGATTTGTTGCAATGCATTTATAAAAAGGTTTGTAGTTGTAGTTGGTTCTCTTTTCATATGATGGCTAAGCGGAGGTCACGAGTTCGATTCTATCTGGTGCCCAAAGATTTTTCTGTTAATTCATCTTTATTTATTTCATGGTTAATGACCTTCAGATAAGTCGGCCATGTGGTCAAAAGCTACGCTACCTGTACTCATGGCAAAAGTTAAAAGGATGACACTTTAGAATTGATTCACAGTCGTCGACTTCGTCACTGAGATACATTTTTAATGCAAAGTTGAGAGGCCATAGTGTATTACAATACGTTAAATACATGTATTGATGTTGTCTTTCCCTTTAAACTTTGGTGGCGCCCGGATGTTATATAAGGACCCTTGTGTCCTTGATGACTGGTCTTCTTATAAGCGGTGAGCATTGCATCACGAAAGAGGTAGACAATATTTGGGCCCTAAGTAGTAAGCTTTGGTGATTTTGAAAAATTGGGATTTGTGTGAAATGTCCTAAATCTTGGATACAGTGAAGTGCCAAAAATAAGATGTAACAAACCTTATAGAAGTGACAATTGGACCATTTTTCTTGAAGAGGGGAGATAATTCCTTTTAATATTGGTGTGTAACATTTATACTGCATTATACAAATTAATCAGTCTTATTTAAGCATTTTATTCTTTTTATATACATGTATTGCAAAACTGCTCAATGGTTTTTTTCAAGTTCATGTATGCATATTTTGAAAAAAGACAATGAAATAAATTATACAAAATATTGGGTTTGCCCTTTTCACTGTCCAATCTTTCTGACACTGTGAGTTGCAGTGTGAGAAATCCTTGTTTTTCACATTGTTGAGTTTGAGATGCTTTCCAACATATCAACGGTATGGCAAAGACAAACAGTGAGGCAAGGGGTATGTCGAAAGTGAAGGAAATGACATTGAATGATATTAAAGCCCCATAGGAGCAAAGGAGTGTAGCTAGTTCAGTTGGTAGCACGTTTTCTTTTCATGGCGAGGCGATGGTTCTGGCGCAGAAGTTCCATGTTCGATTCTCATGGTGGACAGGGTTTTTTTCTATCTAAAAACAGACTAACCCAATATTTGGTGAGCAGACATGAACAAGGTGTCACATTATATATCATTTAATGTATTAATAACAGTCACATGTATGCATGATTCTGACTCGTAGAGATAAAGTAGCCATTTTACATGTTTATGCATTTACAAAAATGGTACCTAATGCAGTAGTACGATCAGTAGACATGGAGAAAGTGTCATATTTACAGAAGTCACAACTAATGTATGATTAGTAGACATGAAGTATATGTCATGTTTACAACAGTTACATCTAATGTATGATCAGTGTACATGAAGGTGTCACATTTACAACAGTTATGTCTTATGTATGATCAGTGTACATGAAGGTGTCACATTTACAACAGTTATGTCTTATCAGTGTACATGAATGATCAGTGTACATGAAGGTGTCACATTTACAACAGTTATGTCTTATGTATGATCAGTGTACATGAAGGTGTCACATTTACAACAGTTATGTCTTATGTATGATAAGCATACATGAAGAAAGTGTCACATTTACAACAGTTATGTCTTATGTATGATAAGTATACATGAAGAAAGTGTCACATTTACAACAGTTATGTCTTATGTATGATAAGTGTACATGAAGAAATGTCACATTTACAACAGTTATGTCTTATGTATGTAAGTCATGAAGAAACATTTACTATGTATGATCAGTGTACATGAAGGTGTCACATTTCTTATGTATGATAAGCATACATGAAGAAAGTGTCACATTTACAACAGTTATGTCTTATGTATGATAAGTATACATGAAGAAAATGTCACATTTGAAACGATCACATCTAATGTATGATCCATAGATATGAAGAAGGTGTCACATTTACAACATTCACATCTAATGTATGATTAGTAGATATGAAGAAAGTGTCATTTTTACAACAATCACATCTAACGTATGATCAGTATACATGAAAAAAAGTGTCACATTTACAACAATCACATCTAATGTATGATCAGTTACAACAGTTATGTCTTATGTATGATAAGTATACATGAAGAAAATGTCACATTTGAAACGATCACATCTAATGTATGATCCATAGATATGAAGAAGGTGTCACATTTACAACAATCACATCTAATGTATGATCAGTAGATATGAAGAAAGTGTCATTTTTACAACAATCACATCTAGTATGATCAGTATACATGAAAAAAAGTGTCACATTTACAACAATCACATCTAATGTATGATCAGTACACATGAAGAAAGTGTCACATTTATAATAATCACATCTAATGTATAATCAGTATACATGAAGAAAGTGTCACATTTATAACAATCACATCTAATGTATAATCAGTATACATGAAAAAAGTGTCACATTTACAACAATCACATCTAATGTATGATCAGTACACATGAAGAAAGTGTCACATTTATTAAAATCACATCTAATGTATAATCAGTATACATGAAGAAAGTGTCACATTTATAACAATCACATCTAATGTATGATCAGTATACATGAATGAAGTGTCACATTTATAACAATCACATCTAATGTGTGATCAGTATACATGAATGAAGTGTCACATTTATAACAATCACATCTAATGTATGATCAGTATACATGAAGAAAGTGTCACATTTATAACAATCACATCTAATGTAGGATCAGTAGACATGAAGAAAGTGTCACATTTATAACAATCACATCTAATGTATGATCAGTTTACATGAAGAAAGTGTGACATTTATAAGAATCACATCTAATGTATGATCAGTACACATGAAGAAAGTGTGACATTTATCACAATCACATCTAATGTATGATCAGTAGACATAAAGAAAATGTCGCATTTACAACAGTTAAGAAAATTGTCACATCTAATGTATGATCAGTATACAAGAAGAAAATGTCACATTTACAACAATCACATCTAATGTATGATCAGTAAATACGAAGAAGATGCCACATTTACAACAGTCACAAAAAGTAGTCACATCTAATGTGTGATCAGCATACATGAAGAAGGTATCACATTTACAACAGTAGTTGTAGTGACGGTATGCGAGCCATTGTCAGCTGAAACGTGTTCGCTCATCGGCCTCCGCCAAACACCCACCAGATGAACAAGACTTGACATTCACGCCAGACACCCACCAAATGAACGAAACTTGACATTTCCGCCAGACACCCACCAAATGAACGAGACTTGACATTTCCGCCAGACACCCACCAAATGAACGAGACTTGACATTTCCGCCAGACAC
Organism: Doris montereyensis; assembly: GCA_037039925.1. NCBI lineage: Eukaryota > Metazoa > Mollusca > Gastropoda > Nudibranchia > Dorididae > Doris > Doris montereyensis. Next base: position 244,489 of record JAXRKP010000526.1, read on the forward strand.
CCACCAAATGAACGAGACTATTGACATTTACGCCAGACACCCACCAGATGAACGAGACTCGACATTTCCGCCAGACACCCACCAAATGAACGAGACTTGACATTTCCGCCAGACACCCATCAAATGAACGAGACTATTGACATTTACGCCAGACACCCATCAAATGAACGAGACTTGAAATTTACGCCAGACACCCACCAGATGAACGAGACTATTGACATTTACGCCAGACACCCACCAAATGAACAAGACTATTGACATTTACGCCAGACACCCACCAAATGAACGAGACTATTGAAATTTACGCCAGACACCCATCAAATGAACGAGACTATTGAAATTTACGCCAGACACCCATCAAATGAACGAGACTATTGACATTTACGCCAGACACCCACCAAATGAACGAGACTTGACATTTAAGCCAGACACCCACCAAATGAACGAAACTATTGACATTTACGTCAGACACCCACCAGATGAACGAGACTATTGACATTGACGTCGGTCCGCGTGGGCTTGTGACATTGTGACATTGATAGAGCAGTCACCGTCATCGGGACATCTTGGCCAGATCGAATGAATCGCCATTATCGATACAAACTAGAAACTAGAAGCCTGTTGTCACTGATGGATGATTAAAACTAACTGAAGCCTTATTGTTATATTGTTTAATGCAACAGATACCTAGAATAAATGTTGTAACCAATGGGAACAGAGAAGAGGAATACAATTTTCCCGAAATGTACACTGCTTCGTTCATCCCATTTTTCTTACTTAAACACCCTCATCCCTTTTGTTTTAAGTCTGATCTCTCGGCCTAAGGCATGACCGATAAACGTTAGGAAATGATTATCTAGGCTACAAACCCCATGTATCTGTTATTCGCTTAAAAAGACAGTCCGGCTGAGGCAAGGCCGTCTCTATTAGAGACGGCCTTGGCTGAGGCCACAATTTGTTGCCCCCCCGAGGACCGGTCTCTTAGGTGGAGACTACTGTAGTTGTTCAAGTGATCAAGTCTCTATCTCATGTAGCCTACAATGTATTACACTATCTAGTACGATAACACGAGGGAGACCCGTGGGGTAAAGGCTGTAACGCATTATAGTAGCCATCGTTTCCTTTTATTGGCTAATGGTTTGGTAGTGCTTAGAATGGTCTATACCGATTGGCTAGTTGCATACGTATGTAGAGCTAGGCTTAGAGATCTACTGATGTAAGTCTAGCGCAATGTTTTGGGAATGAAAGTTTAAAATTACGATAATTATTAAAAATGATAAGACATTTTTAAAGATGGGGCTTAGCCTTTATAGCCTACACCTAGCTACGCCACTGAGTAGTAGTAGTAGTAGTAGTAGTAGTAGTAGTAGTAGTAGTAGTAGTAGTAGTAGTAGTAGTAGTAGTAGTAGTAGTAGTAGTAGTAGTAGTAGTAGTAGTAGTAGTAGTAATAGTAGTATTAGTAGTAGTAGCAGCAGCAGCAGCAGCAGCCTAGCAGGTAGTGAGCGGCAGCGGTAATAGTAGAAGTAGTAGTAAGGATGATTGTGGTGGTGGTTTAAGTGATAGTTGTGGGAATAGGCCTCGTCGACGTCGTGGGACTTAAAATGTGGATAGTGTGCCATATTTCTATGTTTATGTCAGAGTTCTTAGTGAAAGAGGGTGCCATTTTTTTAAAATAAGGGATACAAAAACAATTGAAAGATTTTTTCTTCTGGTCCATCGACAGTTTTAGAAACTACATACTGTCTTTCAAAACTATCACTCTACCTATCTGCCTACCTTCCAATCTATCGATCTATATATCTATTCATCTATCTGATATAATATTATGTGTATTACACCTATCTGTAGCTCTATACAAATGTTGTCTATGTAACGGGTAGACTCTTATCTAGTAAAGTTGCGTAAGATCCTAACAAGTTTTATTTTTAATTCGACACCGCAATAGTACGGTGTAGTACTGAAGTATACCTCCGATTCGATACATTAAATAACTTTCGTTTTTCATGATGGATCCAACTTATCGTTCCAATTCCTGGCCTACTTACTGGGGTAGCACACAAAACGATTAACTTTTGGACATATAGCCTACTAGATCTAGAATCTGGACAACAGCAGGAGGTACCAAAGATATATCTAAATACAGTATGTATGCAAGGGCTTTGAGATATATGTGGATCTATGCACCATAGTCATAGATCAAGATTAATCTGGAGGTAAGGCTTATAAGGTCTTCCTTTATTATACATTATCTAGATCTAGATCTAGATTCTCATATTTCTATATCTAGATTCTAGATCTAGAGCTATATTTTAATTTAAGTAGAATAAGATCTTGACTAGATCTATAGGTCTATATATATATATATATATATATATATATATATATATATATATATATATATATATATATATATATATATATATATATATATATATATATATATATATATATATATATATATATATATTCTACATATATCTATATATTAGCCAGCTTGGCTGCTCCTTTTGATTTTCTGAAACATGTGACAAAACATCAGTTTTCACTATTTTCAGGTAATTTTTTGCATGAAATGAATGCATGTGTATGGATAGATGTGTAATGAATCAACATGAGCAGTTGTGTATTCTTTGGTGGTCTCTTTATCTTGCTTGTGAGATATACTGTGTACAATTTTTCGTTTTTCTTGAATGAATTTTAAGGTCATCGTAACCTTTTGAAATAAAAATTGAAGCAACCTCTTTGAATGTGACATTTCAGTCTCAATTTTCTTTAGAGACATTGAGGATAGAGTTCTACACATTAAATTTCTATTGAATAAAATGTGGTTTCTCAAATTTTGAGGAATTTTTTTACTCAATACTCAATGGACATAAAAGTGAAAGGACTTGTACATTCTTTATGTCATCATTTACTTTGTCTGGTAAAACAGTGTATATAATAATCATTTAAAATCAACATAGCAGACTAGTATGCCATTAAAACGATTGGTAATTCTCTCCCGAGAAGATAATTCACAAATTTATGGGGCTTGATGTTATTGTTGATGAATAATCTTGTGTCTTCTCGACTTGTCACTCCTGCTTTGACCAGATGTATTTTAAGTATTATCTATGTTTGTCATTTTAAATTTTGTGAATAAAGTTGGTAGTAAGTAGTTTATTCTTTGTTGTTCGTGGGTGGTTGGTGGCGATTGCAGGTAGGTTCTTTTTCCTTCCTTTCCCTCTTAAACTATACTATATTTCATCTTGTTGTTTCACTTTATTTCACCCTGAGATCACCGTATATGGTGGATATGGTGAATTCCAATGAAACATAGGCACCTTGTTGTGTACGGCACCATTTTGTCCTGCCCTGGGTGGCATGTCGAACAGAAATTACTGATTTATTGTTGTATAATATTTAACGTTTGTGTAGATGAGATTTTCTAATCTTTTAAGATAAATCTTCACAGGGTGAGGTGCAGTTTTGTTCAATTTGAAATTTTTCCAGTGAAAATAACTTGCAGAGTAATTTTTGGCACTCAGCTTTTCTTTCTACACTTTTGGTAAAGTTGCTTTTTTTGTACAAGACTTTAGTTATTTTGTATTTAAAATGCATTCATACATATATTATATTACTTTTTCTAAATTTGATTATAGTGATGTGAAAATGGTAACAGACCTGGCTCTTGCAAGATTGCAAGTTGTATCAGCATGGTCCATCACAAAGGTGGGTTATCAAGTATCTATCTTGATTATGCATTGGTTTGTTTAGTGTCAAAAACAAATGTTCCATTTTGTGAAAAAATAACAGTTTTTGAAATCCAATTAAATTTGTCAATCATTATTTATAACCAATATCTTTACGAAAGTTGATTGTTTGTCCTAACATTCTGTCTTCAATAGGACTAGAATGATCATGCTCTGGCACTTTTATCAACTCCTTTAAAATTAAAAGTCAAATTGCTTAAATTTAGATACAAACATTACTTACAGTATGAATGGAATATCAGTTTCTGAAATTATTTGGCTTTCCTTTTGTCTTTTGTGCAAGGGGGAAGGGAATTAAAGAAAGATTATTGAAATTATTCCTTAGTGAAGTAAATTCCAGAGCACACAGGTTACCGTACGTATTCAATAGCTTGTGCTAAACATCGGTCATACACAGTGGTCTCAGCCTAAGAGGCTGGTCTACATCAGAGGCTGCCTTTCTGTTTCGACAAATTTTTTTCCTCTTTAATTATCATGCATAAGAGGCAGCTTCGAGAAACTCCAATCTGGCTAAGAAAGCAAAATGGTCTGCAAAACCTCAAGGTAATAAATCAAAATTCAAATTCAGATCAGCAATGCTGCATTTTCTCTATACTAAACAGAATATATACATCATGTTGTAGGCCTTGAATTTGTGCTAGATTTTGCTGAGCCAGTGTCAAACTCTCTGATGTTGATGCCAGGCACTCATCAGATGAAGTAGGCGATTGACCCCTATGGGTTTGCATTGGTATGTGACTCTTGCAGACTTGTGGTCATCATTGAAACATTTTGACCATATCAAAGACACCGTCATAACTGATGTGAATTAGAAGCATGTTTTCACTGAAAAGGACTTGATAGTGGCTTGGATTAAAACTGAAATAGGCCTCATTGTTTGATGCAATGGCCTACGAAGCTTTGTGACCAGTATGAAAGGGGAAGAGGTCTAAAAGTTGAAAGAAATGTACACTGCTTCGTTCTTCCTCCTCTTTCTTATAAATACATCCTCCTCTTTCCTGTATTAGGTCTAATCCCTAGGCCTACAGGTATGACCAATAAGTATTGTGTAATGACTATCTTGCTTATAGTAGCCAATGTTTTCATCTTACAGACTGTCCGCCAAGAGGCCATTTTAGACGGAGAGCACTGTAATTGGTTTACATTGTATTTTCATTTCAGAGGACAATTTGTATTCAATGCTTGCAAGCACTCAGCATTTTTATAGTTTGATCACTTTCACCTCGTGCTTAATACTGTTAATTCTGAAACAACATGATCTGAAGAAATTGTTTTGAGATATGTCGCTGTACATGTTGTATTGGTTTTTTAAGAGGAAAATTGAAATTTTGTTTTGGATGTACCAGTAATAGAATAACGTCGTATTGTTGCATCAAAAGTACATTTTCATGTCTGTTTCTGCCATTATTGTTCCCTACCAGTAAAGAAAGATGTTTTTTTTGTGTGTTTTTTGGGGGAGGGTATTTTGTTTATATTTCATATTACTCATTACACTGATTAAGACGTGCATCACTATAAGAAAACTGTTATACCATGGAGTAAATATAATGAGATGTTCATATAGTCTTCATATCATTAAATATTGGTTTTCATGGTTTTTTACAAATTGTTAAAAGGGAAATATCATGAATTGATTAATGGAATGTGTGAGGTTTTTGTTAATTAGATGAAATTATAATTTTTATGTAAATAAGAATTGCAACACTGCTTACTTAGTCAAACATAATGAACACCTTGGTGTTAAAGATATAAAAGTGTTGGACATTAAAATCGTCTACTACTCCCAAAAGTAAAAACTAGTGCTGGTACACGATCTTTCTCATATTATGGCCCATTTGTGTGGAATGCCCTCCCACAGAGCCTTAGAGATTCAAAGTCACTGTCAATTTTAAGAAAAAATGTCAAGACATATCTTTTCAACTAGCTTATAAAAGCTTACTTTCTTGAATGAAAAATTACCTAATTTTATTAGGCTGTATTCATGCTGTGGGTGTAGAAGTTTGTGTATGTGTATGTGTGTGTTTGTGGAATATGAATTCATAACAGTTTTTTTATTATCATAAATTACACATAGTTTTATGCTACATTCATGTAGCTTGATGTATGAAATTCCTATTGTGTATCATATATATTTTTATGTTCTTAAAATATGTAATGCGCATTACCCTTGAAGGGATGAGTGCGCATTAGAAATGTACATTATTGTTATTATTATTATTAAAAGGAACCACAGTGGAGTGAAGTTAAAAGGATAAACATTATACAAACGCATCACTTTGTGAGTGTAACCCTTACGGAGAGTAGAGCGTTGAAGAAATTAAGGAAAGAAAGAAAAAAAAATGGAGAATGAATTAAATAGAAGAAGAAAAAGAGAGAAAGTGTCTCAAGTGTACAGTCGGTGAGCCTGCATTTGTGCGGGGGATACAGACCATAAATCCATCTTTATCTTTACTTTTTATCTTCAAGTAAAAAAAAAAAAAGCAAAAAAGAAAATGAAAAAAAGAAAAGAAAATAGAGCAATTCTTCTTTGAGATACAACACATGTTCACCAAATCATCATTTTCTCTCCTCAGGCTCAGTTTTCTACATGCAAAGTAAAATCAAAACCTGCAATCCACTTATCCAAACCGGCAGTCTTGATAGATGAAAAGGTGCAGATAGTTGTCAAGGGCCTTTCTAAACACCAAAAGGTGACACTTCATAGTTTACTAAATGATTCAGGTAAGCTGTATGCAGCTTGTGGACATTACACTTCTAATGAAACAGGAGAAGTGGATACCTTCCAGCACGCTTCCCACGGAGGAACATTTGAAGGTACTATACTACATAACGCTGTTGAATTAAACAAGATCTTTTTTGTCCATTTAGCTTTTCAGGCTTTTTTCCAAAACTTCGTCCAATTTGTCCTCTTTAACCCTGATTTCTTTAGAAAGTTTTTTCTTTTTGATGTTAACATGATTTAAGATTTCCTTTCATCTTAATTTCTTCTAGTTTTTCTGTTTTACCTTAATTTCTTCCGGTTGTTTTGTTTTACCTTAATTTCTTCCGGTTGTTTTGTTTTACCTTAATTTCTTCTAGTTTTTCTGTTTTACCTAAATTTCTTCTAGTTTTTCTATTTTACCTTAATTTCTTCCGGTTGTTTTCTTTTACCTTCATTTCTTCCAATTTTTCTGTTTTACCTTAATTTCTTCAAATTTTTCCTTTTTTCCAATTTCTTCCAATTTGCCTTTTTCATCCTAATTTCTTCCAATTTCTCCTTTTTACCCTAATTTCTCCCGATTTCCCCCATGCCTTAATTTCTTCCAAGTTTTCCTTGTTTTCCCTAATTTCTTTCAATTTGTCCCTTCTACCCTAATTTTAGCCTAAACTGACCATTGGGATAGAAAATTGGCAAAAACGTAAGCTTACCATTGTCAAGTGAAGCAAGAAACCACCAAGGCCATGAATGGGGTCAAACATTTTTGCGTATAGATTCAACCGTAAGGCTTTTCTTGTAATGCTGTCTTTCGGTTTTCTGAATGTATGCATTACCCTTATTCCTTTTCTTAAAAACAATAATAACTGACAGATCATATTGAACATGATTTTTTCACCCAGGTGTGGAGCCCATGGGTTTGTTTTGGAGTATGAAGCCACAAGGCACTGAAAGGCCGAGGAGAATCCTGAAGGAGGATGTGACGACCCCGTTTGATGTAAACATTGCTCTGCATGATGGATTCTTGAAGTTTGAGGACCTCCCTTGGTCAGAAGGTTTTGCATGTTTAGATGACTGCATCCTTCAGAGACACTACATGACTCCAGGTACCAGGAGAATTCCCATCAGAGAAAATGGAATTTACGGAACACTATTTCTGCCACCAGGTAAGTAGTAATGCTTAATTACTACTGAAAACTTAAGCCCTCAGCTTGAAAAATAAACAAATAGCCTTTTATAAGGGTGTGTCCACACGTCAAGCTTTGAGCTGGGCTTTAAGCTGCGCTATACCTGAGCAGTGGTAAAGATTGCCTTGAATGAAAGGAAGTGTCCACACCACAAGCTACTAGCTCGCTATCGTTTCAAGCTTTGAGCAGCGGTTAATCTCTTGCCATTTACCACTGCTCAAAGCTCAAGCTTGGTTTGGTGGTCGACGTGACCCCACGTGCCGACAAGCGTTCACCGTCGAGGCAGGATGAGTGACGTCACTGGGCCTAACTGGACAGTTCTTTCCACTGCCAATATCTCCATCGGGATTGATCGGATCCAAAATCTGATGGTATTTTTTAAACGAGCGACCAAAAATTAAGCTAAGATCCAAGCAGAATTTGGTTTTCTTCAATAATTAAAGAAACCATGAATATTTTTTATTGGGCGAAGGGGCGAATTTTCCCTTCACAAGGCAAGGCAAGGCAAAGCAAAGCAAGGCAAGGCAAAGCAAGGCACGGCGGGTCATCATTGCACTGGTAAGTACAAGTTAGCATTCACTCACAATCCATTGAGTCTTTTTGAAAGCAAGTTGTATAAAAATAAACTCTGAAACTAAAAATGAACAGTGATAAAACTTTTGAATTTATTTCTTTAATACAAGAAAGACCACAGCTGTGGAAAAAACAACACCATGATTTCATGAATAGGGACATCAGAGCGTAGATGTTTCAAGAGATATCAGAAGCAACCGGGCTATCAGGTTTTATTTGTCTTTTATTGATCTGGATTTATACTTGTTTTCTAATGGTACATGTACATACATGTACTTACACAAGGCAAAAAAAAGGACTGCTCTGAGTTGGCTATCGATCAGAGTAATCAAATTAGAGTAAAAGTAGGTTATGTTGTTCTGATATAAAATACCAGTACCGGTATACATATACTATATAGAGTATGTTATTTTCTTACCTTATACATTATGATTATGCAATTATTGATATTACTCTTAACATAGCCCACGCCATTCTCTATGCACTTTGATGTGAAACAACATTATATTCATATTAATATTATTATGTGAAACATCTTCATATTGATATATGTGAAACATTATCTTCATCATGTGAAATATCTTTATTTTGATACATGTCAAACAAACTGTATTTTAAGTTACAATGTAAAATGACAACATGAGTCATTTTCAGAGCACAGATTTAAGCGTAATTGTCTTGCCAACTCACAGTACCAGGATCAACAAAATATTGTACGAGTTGCTCTCTCACCCATGTCGCATGTAACAGTTTCTCCAACGATCTTTGACACTGCTCTTTCCCATCCGATAAGAATGTGCTAACGACTTAAAAAACATCCCTGTTGATAAATACCTGTGCAAAAAAAAGTCGAAGATTGCACATTATATCAAATAATATAAATCATGTGAATAAAATTATTTTCTTTTTCTAATTGCTTTGGTTTTTCTTTCCTAAAAAACAAAGGAGATGTGCAAAGAAAAAGTTGAAAAGTCTGAAGGATAAGATGAGGGAAGTGACCAGCAAGCTGCCAAAAACAAAAACAAAAAGTGGTCAGCCAGTGTTCCAACTCAGCGAAGAGTTTGTGCGGTGGCCATTTTACAAGGCTTTGCTCTTCATGAAGGACCAGTTCGTTGGCAGGAACCTCAGTGGTACTTACCATGACGAAAATGAAAGAGCTGTGTCAGTGATTTCCTCAGTTGAGAGTGATGAGGAAATCCGGCAGATTTCAATGACACAACAGGAAGCATCAACGTCATCTTCTACTGTGGTGAGTCCCATACCGGTACTGTGCCATTCGTCAACATGGGCACACCAACCCAAAACAAAAAAAAGCATGTATGGCAGAGGACTTTTGGCCCTCGAAAAAGAAAAAATTAACAGTCTAAAAAAATCTTTGAAGAGCCAAAGAAGTAAAAGACGAATGGGACAGATATTGTTCATCTATTACCTGTGACTTGAGAAAACTGAGAGATCCGTTCCTTGTTATGCAGGTAAAGACACAGATAAATACAATTTTTGGGGACTCTGTTTTCCAGCAACTGCAAGAAGACACAGGCCCACACTGTACAACTACTTCAACTTCAAGAGATGTTTCTTATGACAGCAGTGATTGTTATCACAGTTATGAAAGTGTGTAATGTTTTGTTTCTTTCTTTATCTGTTCCAATTTCCATCGTTCAGTGTATGGGTTATTATGTTTTGTTGTTTTCAAAAAATAAATAATGACTTAGTTCAACTGTTACTATTCAAATCACATCACGTGTTTCTTAATTGTTAAATAATGACTTTTCTGTGTTGAAAATGAATTGAAATGGAAGTTGTCGAGGGTTATATCCAATCAATACAGTGTGTAAATATTACCTTGTCCCTGGCTAGATGTTGACAATTGAGAAAGATCACGCATTTTCCCCACACGACCACCACCAAATCACAACCACTGTACACACAACTAATTACAAGATAAACACCAACTTACCGCAACGTCAGTGATAAACGTTCCTCAGCAGATATAGGTTGTCTGTAACCAGAATGTTGTTGTTTAGTTAGGTCAGCTTCAACAAGAGCAAGAATTGCCGAGAATGTACTTGGAAGCATTTGAAAGTATGAATGAAATCTGTGTCACAGTCTTGTTTGAGTTGAGGCATCAGGTGATGAAATTCTCCGTAGGTTTTTCTTTGGATATTGATAGGATGAACCCAATGTTCTCTATTATTACTAAAAAGAATGCATTGCTGTACATAAGGTGACAGTTCTAAAACATCAGTCAAAAGAATGCCTTTTCTAGCATCCATCTTGATAACTAGATCTATTTTCACTACCAAAATGACACTCGATCGAGAGAGTGAGCCACAGGCGAATGCCTAAGCTCGCTTTTATTCGCTTGGTCCGTCCACACCACGAGCCAATGGTCTAGCTAGTAGCGAGTTAGTAGCTTGGAAAATGCGGCTAGTGGTGTGGATACCCCAGCTTTAATGCTCACTGCTCGCCATTTAGTGAGCAAGTAGCTGCTAGACGTGTGGTCGCACCCTAAGACTCTTTATGTATCTATGAATGGAAACGTGTGTACTTAGTTTCTATAAGACAATGTCGTTCTCTGCAAACAAAAGAGCATTATGCTCTATTTGAAAAAAAACCCAATTGTTTGAACTATTTTTTTGTGTGTTTGGGGATGTACCAGTGATCCCTATGTTCACAAGCTAAGTTATCATTTTTGTGTGTTTGGAGATGTACCAATCCCTATGTTTACAAACTCACAAAGCTAAGTTATCATTTTTGTATGTTTGGAGATGTACCAGTGATCCCTATGGCTAAGTTATCATTTTTGTATGTTTGGAGATGTACCAGTGATCCCTATGTTCAAAACTAAGTTATCATTTTTGTGTGTTTGAATGTTCACAAGCTAAGTTATCATTTTTTGTGTGCTTGGGGATGTTTCCCTATGTTCAAAGCTAAGTTATCATTTTTGTGTGTTTGGAGATGTACCAGTGATCCCTATGTTCACAATCAGTTATCATTTTTGTGGAAACCATTGGCCAAAATCATTCCTAACTGATCAGCATATAAAAAATAAAAGTAAATTAAAGTTTCTGCAAAGCCGTTACGGCCCATAGATCAGGAGCTTATGGCAGTTTCAACAGTGCTAAGAGGAACAGGTGATAATAATCACCTCCTGGCCAGGTTAGTGCTTGTACCTATTTGCACCTGAGTAAAGTGGGGGAAATGCTTTTCCCAAGGAACACAATGTCAGACCTAGCTTTGCTAGGATTGAACCAACGACCTCAGGATCTCCAGTCTAACAGCCTAACTGTGGGTCCTAAGCATGATTTTTTTACAGTTCACAAAATAGACATTTTTAACCACTATCTTTGAACTTAGCATGTCTAAATTAGCTGGAAATAACAGGGGAAAAAAATGTGTTTATCATTATCATATGGCTACCCTGGAAACGTCACCATCTTGGATTTTCATTATGAAAACATGGTCAACTTCAGCTGACAAAGACTTTTTACGTTTTGATCAGATTTGATGGTAATTTTGCACACACAATATTTGCCCCAATATCTAGAATTTTTGTGAGTGCATTTTTCATCGATGTAACGATTTTGATTTTATGAACTTTTAAAACTGTATCTAGCAGCGTTTTCAATTTTTGGCAAATTTAATCACAAAAAGAAATTGTATGAGTAAAATTGAAACAATATCAAAAACCAGCTCCAACAGTTTTTTTGTATTTGGCTATTGATGACACATACCAAGTTTTAGGGAAATCGGACAATAATTAGAAAAGAAGTTGATAAAATCATTATCAAAAACTAACATTGTGAGGAAATCGTTATTGAAGTTATTTTTTCTGCTTTTTCAATGTTTTTTTTCGCACATAAAACTACAAAAGGGTTGGATCATACCTTGAGATGCTCTGAACTTCTTCTATTTCATCTGTCCCGGCCTCCTTATACTCAATGTCAGACAGCTTTGTTTTAATGACAGTTGCGCGGAATATGTCACATAATTTCCAGCCGATCTAAGTCAATATTCAGGACAATTCGTCAAAAGTAGATATTTTGGATATAGTAAATTGTGATGATCAAAATGAGTACCAACTTGCAATACTTAAGACAAAATTGTTTGCTTTTATAGAACATCAGATGTGCTGAAGGTTTGGCCTGTGTAGTTCCTAAAAAATTGTGTAAATTCAAATAATTGATACTGAGCTTCTTTTTATGGTATGATTGCTCCACCCAATAATATAATTAACTAGATTTGTCCAATTTTTAGCAAAAATGGTTTGTTCAAGACGCTCACCCTCCCTTAACATGAACAATTTGTCTTCAAATTTAATTTGTCTTCTTTTTTTTGTTTCTCTTCAAATCATCAGGTGAAGGACCATTTCCGGCTGTAATTGACATTTTTGGGTTGGCAGGTGGCATTTTAGAGCTCAGGGCGCCACTGCTGGCATCTCATGGCATCGCTGCGTTGTCATTGGCTTACATTGATATGGGAGATTTGCCCAAGGATGCTTCTGGTCTGGATTTTAACTATTTTTTGGTTTGTATTTTGTTCTTTTTGTCCGTAGTCTTGACTCATGTGCAGTCAGTCACATATGTTATTTGTAGATGTGAATATTTATACAACCATTTCTGTCTGATGTGAGTGGTTGGTGGGCACTACTGGTAGGTCATACTCCTTTCCTGTCACTCTTTTACATTCTCTTTCATCTTGCCTTTTATTTCACTGAGTGCTGTACCTGCAACAGTTGCTGGAAGCCGGATTATGTTGTCAGTGTAACTCCCGCACCCCTTGTGGGACAAAAAAATATATATATATATATATATATATATATATATATATATATGTATATATACACAGGGCAACACCCATTTGTCAAATTTGCTGTGGCAACAGATATAGTTTGAGGGATTCATGATTCTGGGAACATGTGAATGCATTAGGGGACAAAAGAGACTACCCTTACAAGGTACTTGACGACCTGATGTCTGAAACCTGACAAACACTGTCACACCAAAAGAATTTTGATTTGATTTGATTTTACCCTCATCCACAACTAAGGTGATCTCTGGGATATTGGTAGGATTTTAAAAACTTTTGCCTGGGTTTCCTGTAACAGCCATGCCCAACTTATTATATGAAATAAACACATCCAAACTTGTGACATTTGAATGTCGATTACCGGCAAACAAACAGGAAAAAGACATCAAACGAAAGGAAAGTCACTCATAAATGAATTCAGTAACTCTTTATTGTAGAGTTATTGGATATAACTTAATCAATGAAAAGATACACATAGTAGCCGCGGGGTATGGTGGTGGTGGTATAGTGTCAATGTACCCTGCATGTAGATAAACATACTTATAAATAATAAAACATTGGCAATGCATCTGTCTATTATTATTGAAGTGAGAATATTTAAATCATCATTTTCAGTATAGGAACATGTATTTATTATCATGATGCCCTACCAAAACACCTGAGGCACAGAGTGACAATTGACACTTAAATTTGATCTTTTTACGCAGTGAATACGTTTACAATCTTATCATTGTTCGATTATGTATGTGTGTGTGTGTGTGTAGGAAGAGGTGGTATACGAGCACATGTCATGTGTAAGCCAGTCAGTGTCTGTATTTGAATTTATCCTTATATGTTGATTTATTTGTATACAATGTTAGTTTACAACATGACATGTTTTTAAGATTTAGTTCATGTAAATGTATTTTATGTTCATCCCGTGATTATAATATTATGACACTTTGTAAAACACTTTGAGCTCATGTAATGGGGTAAAGCTCTATACAAAACTATATACTATTATTATAAAACCTGTTTCTTCTCTTGCTTGTTGCGATACAATTACTTGCATTTTGATAAAATTATGGCTCATAGAGCAAGAGATACAATTACTTGCATTTTGATAAAATTATGGCTCATAGAGCAAGAGATACAATTACTTGCATTTTGATAAAATTATGGCTCATAGAGCAAGAGATACAATTACTTGCATTTTGATAAAATTATGGCTCATAGAGCAAGAGATACAATTACTTGCATTTTGATAAAATTATAGAGCAAGAGGCTTTGATAAAATTAGCTCATAGAGCAAGAGATACAATTACTTGCATTTTGATAAAAATGGCTATAGAGCAAGAGCTCATTTTGATAAAATTAGAGCAAGAGATACAATTACTTGCATTTTGATAAAATTATGGCTCATAGAGCAAGAGATACAATTAATTTTGATAAAATTACTTGCAATTTTGCATTTTGAAAATTATGGCTCATAGGGCAAGAGATACAATTAATTTTGAGCATATCTCGGTTTCTATAAGGTGAAGCAGAACAGGTAATAATAACTCTAAACTCTGGTCTGAAGCAGGTTCTTACGCCTAAGGTAGTGGTTGAATTCATTTGCTCTTGGTGTGAGTGGGTGAAGTGCGTATTAAGTGTCTTTCCCAAGGTACACAACGTCAGACCAGTAATATAGTTTGGCTAAGATTTGAACTTGTGACCTCATGATCCAAGTCTGGCAGCCAAATCACTCAGTGGCCAATGTTGCATTTTGATAAAAATATACAGCTAGGAAAGAGGGAAGAAGGCCATTGGGAATGGGGATATACAATATGGGCCTTTTTTTTCTTCTTTGCAGTTTGGATTTTGACTGCCTGAAAACATATTAATTTGATTTTTGCACTACCTCATATGGTGGCGTTGATGGCTGAGTGGTAAGGCTGCTGGACTTGGGATCATGAGGTCCTGGGTTTAAATCCAAGCAAAGCTAGGTCTGACCTTGTGTTCTTTGGGAAAGACTTGTTACACGCATTTTCCTCACTTGGCGGATGTGCATACGGGTACAAGGACTAGCTTTGGAGTAAAAACCTGCATTAGACTAGCATCCTGTCCGGGAGGTGATTATAATCACATGTTCCGCTTCACACTACAGAAATTGGGATAAGCTCCGGCTCTATGGGCCATAATGGCCTTGAAGGAACTTTACTTACTTGTACTGCCTCATATAAATAAAAGTTAAAGATTTGTCCAACAAATGTTATTTATATTTTGTCTGCATTTGAAGAATGCCTTTGACTGGTTGGCTGCTCATCCGTCGGTAGACGCAACAGCTATGGGGGCAGTTTCCACATGTGTTGGTGGAGCTTTCCTTGGGATTGTGGCAATGAAAAGGCCTTCAGTAAGTTTAATTTATTTCTTCACTTCAATATAGAAAATGTATTGAAAGCCTACAGCATTAATTTCTGTTGTTCTTGATTTGATGTGTGAATTATTCATTTTGACTCATCCATCCTTCCTTTCATTTGGGTCAAGAAGTGGAGGTACTAAATGCATGCATGGTGCTGATTGATTGATTGAGCTATTGATTGATTGATTTCCTGTGAAAACTTCTGATATTATGCAATGCTCCTATGAAATCATTCGCAGCATCTTAATAAAACGCGTTTTGTTTATTAGTTAATTTAAGGACATTTTAGGTTGGTAATTTAAAGTATGTCACTGAAAGTAAGGAACAATATTTTTTTCTTTGTATTGACAGTAACTTAAGTGATGAATCCGTGAATTATTGATTATGAAGGTTGAGATAAGTAAAAAGAAATCTCATACGGATCCTCTGAATTAGAATGTCTATGCTTTCTCCTCAGCTGAAATGTTTTGTGTGGATAAACAACACTTATTTTCCACTTGGAAAAGAACAGGAGATAGAAGGGGAGCAAATCAAAGTTGTCGATTTATTGCCAGAACATTGTACAAGGACACCAGCAGGAGTCGTCTACAGGGATGTCTGTGATCATCTTGGAGAAATCGACTTCAATCCCGTAAGATTTATAGTCTCTGCAGAATTCTTTTCACAAAACTCTGATTGTGCAAGTAGAATGCGCATGTATTATGTATCATGCAGTACGTAACACAAATGTTCTTTACGTTCTGTTGTTTCTTTTTGTTGCTGACTGTGACGTATTGAAATGTCACCAGAAAATGAGAAGAAATAATTGTCGAAAGAATGAAAAATGATAAAACATTAATGCCAAAATGTGCCTTGAGAACAATAACGTCTTATCTTAATGAAAACTGAGTTGCGGGGATAGAATTATGTCTTCTCCATCATGTTTATTGAAAGCATTCAACATTTTTTTAACTTTTTTCATAGTATACAAAACAATTGGCAACCATGAGTTATGAGTCACACGAGTCGTTCTTTTCCCCATGCTGTTCTTTTTCCCCATGCTGTTCTTTTCCCCATGCTGTTGTTTTCCCCAGGCTGTTGTTTTCCCCATGCTGTTGTTTTCCCCATGCTGTTATTTTCCCCATGCTGTTGTTTTCCCCATGCTGTTCTTTTCCCCATGCTGTTGTTTTCCCTATGCTATTGTTTTCCCCATGATGTTCTTTTCCCCATGATGTTCTTTTCCCCATGCTGTTCTTTTCCCCATGATGTTCTTTTCCCCATGATGTTCTTTTCCCCATGCCGTTCTCTTTTTCCCCATGGTATTCTTTACCGTGCTGTTCTTTTCCCCATGCTGTTCTTTTCCCCATGCTGTTCTTTTCCCAATGATGTTCTTTTCCCCATGTTCTTTTCCCCCGTTCTTTTGTCCATGTTCTTTGATGTTCTTTTGCCCATGCTGTTCTTTTCCTCATGCTGTTCTTTTGCCCATGCTGTTCTTTTGCCCATAATGTTCTTTTGCCCATGCTGTTCTTTTGCCCATGCTGTTCTTCTGCCCATGCCGTTCTTTTGCCCATGATGTTCTTTACCGTGCTGTTCTTTTCCCCATGCTGTTCTTTTGCCCATGATGTTCTTTTGCCCAAGCTGTTCTTTTGCCCATGCCATTCTTTTCCCCATTCTTTTGCCCATGCTGATCTTTTCCCCATGCCGTTCTTTTCCCCATGCTGTTCTTTTCCCCATGCTGTTCTTTTCCCCATGCTGTTCTTTTCCCCATGCTGTTCTTTTCCCCATGCCGTTCTTTTCCCCATGCCATTTTTTTTCCCCATGCTGTTCTTTTCCCCATGCTGTTCTTTTCCCCATGCTGTTCTTTTGCCCATGCTGTTTTTTCCCCATGCTGTTTTTTTGCCCATACTGTTCTCTTCCCCATGCTGTTCTTTTCCCCATGCTGTTCTTTTCCCCATGCTGTCCTTTTCCCTATGCCGTTCTTTTCCCCATGATGTCCTTTACTGTGCTGTTCTTTTCGCCATGCCGTTGTTTTCCTATGTTCAACAGATGCAGATCTGAAATTTAGTCTTTATTCTTGTGATATTGTTTGCTCTTTCAGATGTGGAGACATGGAATGAAAGTTTTAGATATTCATGGCACAGATGACCATGCCGTCCCCTCTTACATGGCAAAGAAATTTCAAAAGGCCGTACCGCTAGAGTTTGAAAGCAATTTCACACACATTGAGTACCCAGGTGCTGGCCATTTGATAGAACCTCCATACATGCCTCTATGTCCTTCAAGTTACAACAGAATAATAAGTAAGTGCTGTCAGACATTTGATAGAAAGATAAAGATGGATATATTGTCTGTATCCGCACAAGTGCAGGATCATAGACCGTACATCATTTATCCCCCAGCAGGCCATTTCATTCAAAGTCGTTCTCAACTCTCGGGGAGCTTACAGCACACAAGCCTGTTAGGGTTTTCGCACTAACACTCTGACAAGATCTTTCTTTACCTATTGCTGGGTACTCATTCACTGTTGAGGAAAGTAAAGTGAAGTACCTTTCCTAATAGTACAACGTTGTGAAAAAACCCCACCTGTGCAAGTCGTGGGACTTGAACTTGAACCAGTATCGCCGTGATTACCAGCTTTACGTAAGGGCTAATTCTTTACGTAAGGGCTAATTCTATATGTGCCATGATACACATACATACCAAAAATAAAAAAATAAGATAAATACTGAAAGGTTTTAGAGCTTATAAACAATGATGTGTGAGGAAAAAAACATGATGAAAATTTCAATGTCTACCAGTAATGCTTTGTTGAAATCTTTATCAAGGGAAAGACTCTTCCTACTGTTTTGTCTTGTACTTGTACAGTGGACACTACTTATAACAGAAAACTGGTCATAAGACGCCCCTTTTCTCTCTCTTTGGCTCTATAGAAAAATAAACAGTGATTGGGAAGGGGAGAACCGCTTATAGCAGGACTCTGTCAATATGGAAAGTAGGCCTACACCAGAGAAGCACAAAAGTGTGTATACTGTAGATTTATGCCTAGTAATTCCTAATATTTTTTCAATACTGACTTCATCAACACTCAATGCAGGTGTTTGAAGTGCCTGGTAGGCCTAAGAAAGAAGGGGAGAGTGTACACCTAGTACAAGACAATGACTGGCCTATCAGTAATAGTGTTGTCGGAAGCTATGCACATGTGATTTTTGGGCTATTTCCCTTACAAACAGCGTATAACAGGAATTGGTCATGACCAGACTGTAGACTCTCCCTCATTGATTTTTTTACATTTGCCGTACTCTTGGAGTAATATGATGCCAAAGTTAAGCTCATGTGTGTCTGTCAGAAGGGAAAAAAGGCAAATAAAGAATAGCAACAAAAAGGCAAAACAAAACCAGTGAGAAGGAAAAAATGTGACGGAAATAGACAGTTTGTTCAATCTAATTGGATTGCATGATGTGGCTTCATTGTTGATGAGAGATCATTTGTGGTTTTCTATACATTTTAATAAAAAAATTATATAACTACATCAATATGTCTCTAACAAGCAACTTTAATAGTATCGGTACCAAACTATGTCAGATTCCAAACAAATGAAATTACCTCTAGATGTTACAGGTATCCAGGCTCAGATGCAATTTTAAAACAGAATTTTGAAAAATGTTCCATATTTTGACCTTTTGTATTTCTCTTTGAGATGAGGAACATATTCAAAATCGGTTGTGTTTTTTTTATCCCCGGTTCTTCTCCAGACTTCTACTTACTGTGGGGAGGTGAACCGAAGCCTCATGCGGATGCACAAGAGGACAGTTGGGGGAAGATATTGAACTTCTTACATTTACACTTACAGAATGATCGCAAGTCACATGTTATACCTCAGACTGTTTCTTATTGAAGAGTGTACGTTTCAACATTACATAAATTAAGGAAAGATTAATTCATATTTTTAATATCATATTTATCTGTGAAATATTCAGTAAGGAGTCAGTGAAATTCAGAATGAAATATGAGTATGGGGATTATCATTTTGTACATCAGTTGATGTACTTCAGTGACAAACACATTTACATCAAAGATCTATTAAATGTCTACCGTAAGATCAAATAAGGACAAAGCACTCCTAGTGAAACTTAAAATAACCCGCAAAATTGGTGATCAATCATTCAAATTCTTCTGGAACTCTCTCCCTCTACACATTAGATGTGCTAGTTCACCAACAGACATTTTAATCAGGACTAAAATTCTATATATGCATGTTTTAATGTATCGGAGTTTGGTTATGTTTTATCATACTGTGTTTTATATGTTGTTCTACTGCCATCGTAAAGCCCTCAGAGCCTGTTTTCTAGGGGTAAAGCACTATATATAAGTGCCATTTATTAATATTATTATTATTATTATGATAAAAATTTGTATGTTTGAGATTATCGTCTATTTGTGATGGTTTGTTACTAAAGAACATGCTGTGATTAAAGTTTGTGTCAAGTCAGTTAAATAGAATTGTATGACAGAGATACAGTAGTACATTGGAACATTTCTAGTCGGGAACTCTCAGTGGGTTGAAAAATCGTCCCAATTTGCTGAGTTTCCCGATTTCCTGGGGACTTAGGGATTTTTGGTTTTCCCTCAGCACTTTGAGGTTCCTAAGCCCTTCTATGAGTGGTAAAATGCAGAATTAAACGAACACGTAGCCACAGGACCAGTTGATTAAAATGAAGATGGCATTCATCAAAGATGTCACTCACACTCACAATTGATCTTCGTTGGATGGTAGATAGATATGACATAATCAAAAAGGCATGGGGAATCGTGACCCTTGTCATTTGTGGGATAGGCGGCTATAAAAGACTATAGGCATGGGGAATAGGCAATCCCCTTGTCATTTGTGGGATAGGCGGCTGTAAAAGACTATAGGCATGGGGAATCATTTGTCATTTGTGGGATAGGCGGCTGTAAAAGACTATACTGGGGAATAGGTCATGGGGAATCTACTGTAAAAGACTATAGGCATGGGGAATCATGACCCTTGTCATTTGTGGGATAGGCGGCTGTAAAAGACTATAGGCATGGGGAATCTTTGTCATTTGTGGGATGCTGTAAAAGACTATAGGCATGGGGAATCATGGCCTTGTCATTTTGTCATTTGTGGGATAGATGGCTATAAAAGACTATAGGCATGGGGAATCATGGCCTCTTGTCATTTGTGGGATAGATGGCTGTAAAAGACTATAGGCATGGGGAATCATGGCCTCTTGTCATTTGTGGGATAGGCGGCTGTAAAAGACTCATAGGCAGGCGGCTGTAAAAGGGGGGAATCATGGCCCTTGTCATTTGTGGGATAGATGGCTATAAAAGACTTGTCATTTGACAGGGCACAATGGGGTCTGCTTTCTAAACACCAACCGATGTCAACAACAACATACTGTATTGTTAGGTGGACGAGCAAGAACAGGCTCGACGCCTGCTTTCACACCTTTGTAATGGATGTCCGGACAGTGGACAGGTAGGCACCAGTATTGGGAGTAGATGATCCCGCCCTCCACGAGCCTCCTGCTGCCTTGCAGGCAAGTCTTGGCTGACCAAAGGCTAAGAGAGTTAATGCTGAGGGATAACAATCTGCTGCCTTGCAGGCTGGTCTTGACTGACCAAAGGCTAAGGGAGTTAATCCTGACAGAAAATAACCTGCTGCCTTGCAGGCTGGTCTTGAATTACTAAAGGCTAAGGGAGTTAACCCTGACATAAAATAACAAGGCCTGGTAGGGGGCCTCAAGGTGGCAGTCCCACCATCTACCTAGAGTACAGTGGGCTAATCCCCTGCTTATCCAAAAACAAACAGATTCAGAGAAGAAATAAGTATAATATAACCGGCTTGATCTTTCGAAGACGAACTTGAAACAAATATGGACTGTGATTTTTGGAACCTGGAACGTTAGGGCAATAAATGGAAAAGAGTTATTATTAGTTGAAGAACTGGAAAAATTCAAAGTAGATATTTTGGCCATTACAGAAACAAAGAAAAAAGGAAAGGAATAGAAAATGTAGGACCGAATCATATTTTACTCTTCTCAGGAGTAGATGTCAAAGATAAAGCTAGAGCAGGATAGGCGTCCTAGTGCACAAAAGGCATGAAAAGCTACTAGAAAGTTGGAAATTTATAAGCCCACGGCTATTAGAGGTAAATTTTAAACCACAAGGACGAGAAATTAAATTATTAATAGCTTATGGACCAAACGAAGACGCAACTAAAGAAGAAAAAGAAATTCGAAAACGATTTACAAATAGCTGCAGAGAATCTTAAACCCAAACAGGAACTAATGCTTTTAGGAGATTTAAATGCTAGAGTAGGCAACAATGTAGAAACGTCATGAGGAGTAATAGGTAAAGAAGGAGAGACAACAACTTCCCAAATGGAAAGAGTAATAGATTTTTGCCTAAAGAATGACATGAAAATAGCCAACACAGTTTTTCCTCATAAAGATATCCACAAATATACAAGAGTAAATGAAGACACGTTTCAAAAGTCAATGATAGACTACTTAATAGTTGGCAGCACCCTTTTTTACAGTTCATTGAATGCAAGAGTAAACAGAGGAGCAGAAATATTTAGTGATCATCACTTAGTGATTGCCAACATGAGATTACTGACTGAAGAAAACAAACAGAAAAGGAAAGAGAAGAAAGCTACTAAACTTAAAATAGAGGAACTAAATAAACCAGTAATAAAATAGGTATCCCAATCTAGGATAAAAAGATTTATCAGTGAAAGACAGATGGGTCTGAATGATAGCACAATAAAAGAAAAGTGACAGATGTATAAAGAAACACTCCTCAGTTGTACTTGCAAACGAAGAGACCAGAGGATAGGATAGATTTAGTGAATAAAAGAACTATCGCCAAAAAGGAAGTAAGGAAAGCAAAACAGGAACAATGGGAAGAGTTTGGGCAAAGACTTCAAGAAAGCTCTCAAGGAAATCAAAAGCTGTTCTGGGGGACAATGAAGAGCATGAGAAAGACCAAAGCATGCCCAATTCGACAAATTAAGATTGTCAAAGGAAAAAAGACAGCGAAATCATAGAAGCGTGGAGAAAGCATTTTTACCAATTACATAATCTCTCCAGAACGTATGAAACAAGGAGTAAAGATCAATTAGTAAGAGTAACAAGTAATCCAGAGGAGAAAGCTGAAGATGTAGATATATCAATGGAAGAACTTCAAACAGCTATAAGAAAGTGATATTAGGAAAAGCCCCAGGAGCAGATCAAGTTTATCTAGAAATGATTAAAAACCAAGGGAGAGAGGCAGACAAACTATTACATGCAATATGCCAACAAGCATGGAAGTCCAAACAGGTGCCAGACGACTAGAAAAGGGAACAGTAGTACCAATACATAAGAAAGGATCAACTGTGGAAGGCTCAAACCATAGTGGGATATCACTACTTAGCGTTCCAGGAAAAGTATATGCCAGGATACTGGAAATGAGACTAAGAAAAGAGTAGAGGATCAGATTGAAGAGCATCAGAGTGGATTTAGACCAGGAAGAAGTGTACAAGACCACATATTTACAATTAGACAAATAATAGAAAAATTCCTTGAGGGAAACATTGACCTGCACCTGTGTTTTATTGACTTAGAAAAGGCATTTGATACTGCGAGGAGGACGAAGTATGGCATTCCTTAAAAGAACACAATGTAGAGCAAAATTTAATAGAAGCCATGAAAAGTATTTACAATAAACCAACACATGCAGTGAGAGTAGCTGGAAACATATCTGCAGAATTTGATGTAGATATAAGAGTAAGACAGGGTTGTAACTTAAGTCCTCTTTTGTTTATCACATTTATGGATTCAGTCGCAAAGGCATCCTCAAAAATGAAGAAAATTAATGTAGATATGTAGAAGCTCAAACCAGTAAATGTATCAATGCTTTCATCTGCCGATGATTTAGTTCTGTTTGGTAGAGCACAAAGTGATCTTCAGTTGACTATCAACATTATGAACAATGAACTAAATAAAAGAGGAATGAGAGTAAATGCAAAGAAAACCAAAACAAAGCTAGGGAAACTAAAACACAAATTCTTAAATTGGGCAGGGAGAAATTAGAACAAGTTTAAAGCTACAATTACCTAGGAGTAATGATTAACTCAGAGGAAAAACTAAGAGAAGAAATCAGCCAGAGAATCCAAAAGGCAAGTGCAATATATAACCATCTAGGAAAAGCATTTGCAGGTAAGCAAGAATTGTCAACAAAAACCAAAATGGCAGTATACAATACAGTTTATTGTCCAAATTAATTGAGACGGTTTGGGCATGTAAACAAAATGAATGACAATAGAATAGCTAAATCAGTATACAGTGCTAAAGACCAAAAGGCAGACCTCGGAGAAAGTAGGAAGAAGATGTAAAAGAGGCATTGAAGCATAGAAATTTAACATTTTTGGAAGGAAACAGAAAATGCCAGGACAGGCATCCTGGAGAAAGATCATCTCGGGCATCTGAACCCATACACTGAAAGGTAGAATGGAAACTGATAAAGGAAGAAAGAAAGTAACGGATGTTTGGTGTGTCTGGCTTATTGTTGTCATAAACTGGCAATTGCGACATCATGTACTTCGTATGTAATGTATAACACGTGTAGAACTGGTACAGGTGTAGTAATTGATGTTTTGTTAACATGGAAACTAAATTTGGATAACAAGTGAGCGTTGGAATAAATAAATATGAGTTAAATGGTGATGGTAATCAATGCAAGTTTGCGAAAAATTGTCCCAATTAGCCGAGAACCTTTCCTGTTTAGAGATGTAAAATATATGGAAAAAATTCCATTCCCTGAGATTTCTTCCTAAGTGGCTGGGTTTCCCTATTTTCCGAGTTCCTGATTAGAGAGATTCCACCGTATTAGTAGAGACAGAGATGCAAGCGTGTATATGGCCTCTATGGGGTGCACGCTATGTGCGACTAATGAGTTTTATGTCCTTTTTCAATTTTTGACTTAAGAGGTATTTCTGTCCTTTTTTTATTAGGATTGCCACTTTACAACAGCTTTCTGAAGATTTTTTTTTGTGGCTTAAATGTTTTATTTAATTTAGTGTGTAAAGAAGATCAACAAAGGGTATGAAGAAACTGTCACAGGCAGGAAACAAATTAATTGTGGGGAAGAGTCAATAAACAGCTTTCATGAAGTCACTTTACATGATATATGAAAAGTTAATAAATAGATAAGAGTTGTAGACTTCCTTTGACTCCGTAATGAAGATTGCCATGTAAACATCGACTCATATTGATCCTTAATGGTAGACTGTTCAACTCATGTCGGCCTCTATTGAAATTGTGGCTGACAGACGGCTATATACACCAACTTTTATCCAGATTGCATTTGTTTTAAAATTGTTTATCTGACATGCCTTTTTCGATGTTTTTACCTCGTTTTTGAAGTTTTTCAATGATGTTAATTTCTTCTTCTTCTACCTCTGCCATTTGTATGTTTTAATTTTATACATTCATTGCCTAAGCTTTGAAGACTTGTGATTGCAAATGGCTGTATAGGCTAATAGATAATGGTTACATTAAATGTGTTCGGGTGTGTAAGTTTGCCAGTCAAGATCATCTATATCATCTATATATATATATATATATATGTGTGTGTGTATATCTATATATATATATACATATATGCTGATCTAGTTCACTAACAGCTTTTAAATCAGGAATAAAATTCCATCTTTTTACGCTGTAATGCATTTGATGATGACTATGTTTTATCATACTATGTACATGTATTATTATACGATGTTGTTCTGCTGCCATTGTAAAGAACTTAGAGCCTGTTTTCTATGGGGTAAAACGCTATAGTATAAATGTCATTTATTATTATTATTATTATTATTATTATTATTATTATTATTATTATATAAAACTGTACATCTCAAACTTTGACCACTCAAAACTCAGGAACCACTGCACCCACATCCTCCATATTTCGCATGTAGATTTCAAATAGCGTGTTTTAAGTTCTTATTATATACTCTTGGGTCAACTCAGTATTTAAATTGATTGGAAAAGATTGTTTTGCTTGCAATCGATGAAACTTTTTATTTTTATTGTTACTCTTTTCTTCATTTCCGGTTATTAGATCTGCAATGAAAGCCAGCCTAACCTAAGTATTGAATACTGTACTGGTACTTGATATCAATTTGCACTTGGTAACTATTGAGTAGTTCATCGTCGAAAAAAAGATTGTGGTATAAGAGTAATCATAATCATCATTGTCTACGGGCATGCTTGTATATAATATATATACATATAGCTGACTTTCTCTAACTTTGTGCGTGGTAAACTCAGTAACCACAGCACAAATGTTACTGTTAGAGACCCAGTATTATTATAAAACAAATCATAATCCACGATTGTCTGCGGGTATGCTTGTCTTGTAATATAAGCTATTTGTTGTGCTCATGTTTATAGCTTTGAAGCTCTACGTGATAAAAACATTTCAGATCAGCTTGAGACATAGAGTGAAAGGTTACACAAGGTAAATAATGTAAGGTCATCGATTGGAATGTGGCACGGTTGGTGGGCATTGCCAGTAGGTCCTACTTCTGTCCTCTCCCTCTTTCCCCCACTCTTACCTTTCTTCTTTCTCTTTATCTTAATTCACCCTGAGATCACTGCATATGGTGGACAGGATAACTTTCAATGAAACTATTGAAACAAACAAATTTCAATTGAAACCACTTTGAATTGTCCACAATTTTTGTTAAGTTTTTTATACATTCTTGTGTTGACTTTTTCTGCTTTTTTTTTTTAAGGAGAAATTTCAAATTTGTTTTATAACAATGTTGCATGTAAAGAATTTCGTGGTGTCATTAATGCAAGCATTTCAAAGCAAATGTTTTAAAAATTGTCACCTTAAAAGTGGGAAAATGATTCCAGTGCACAGAGACCTGAATGCCTTCAGTTAAAAGATATATTGCTCAATATTGTGTTCTTTTTTATATCTTGTTCAATATTGTTTATAAAATGTATTTTTGTTGACATGTAACTCAATATATTGTTACGTTTACGTTGGTGTTAATTGTCATAATGGGCAGTTGGCGGGTGTTGCTGATAGTTCCTACGTTTGTCCTTTCACTCTTTCTTTTATCTTTCACCTTGCTGTTTTCTCTTAATTCACCTTAGATTGCCGCATACTGTGGACAAAGTAAATTTCAGTGAAACAATCAAGATTGATAATCATCAACACCTCTTCTCTACTTTCTTAACCCGTGAAAAATATAAAAAAGGATAAAGAGATTCAATTTACCGTCATTCAATGTTCAACCTGCCAACCAGTACATAAAAACATATTAAGTACGTCTTTTGGCATTCAGTCCATAGGTCTGTATTTGCCTTGAAATGTATGTACATGTATATGAGGGTTAACTGTAATCAATGTTCAAAGAAACCCTATGTTAACGGCAGAGACTCAGAGTGGAGGCGCTATTCTGAGTCCACAAAACTACCATCACACTTGGCCAGAAAGGCCAACGATTGGCAGTCTAACTTTTATTTATTCAAGTTAAATTATCAACGTTTACTAGAACAATACAGGGCATCATTCACCTCAGGTAGGATAGGTTCTAGATAGATCTTACTCTACCTCATGATTCTTCAACCCGCCTTCCTATCTGTTCCCTGTTTAATTGTCCTTTTGTCTCTGTTAGTGTTAGTCAGAAACTTCTTTTTTTTCCGTTTAGATACGATGATACTATAGATTTAGATCTGATAGACTGTAAGTGCCTCGGTTCTGCGTTTAGTTTTTTAATTGAGCGCGTCTGTATTAGTTTGTTTCTTTTTGTTCATAGTATGGTTTATCAATGAAACTAATATATTATCAACCTTTCAAATATCAATGAAAATGTACAAGCCCTAATTTCTATTGGTTTCCTTTTGCTGTTGTTGTTATATTGTGTGATAATTCTTTTAAATGTATATTTTATGTTGTTTGTATTATATAATGGAAGTGAGGAATTATATAAATCAAATCATTACTTAACAAGGTCTTTAAAAAAAGTTTTAAAAGTTTAATCAAATCATGTCCTTTATGAAAATCAGTTGATTTGGTAAAGTTTAAAGATTATGTATGAAAGGTGTTCTTTTCTTAGTAAAAAATCTATTGATCTGTTTGTAACTGTAATTTTTAAGTCTGTGAATAGCTTGATATCTACCGTCCAGTAAGCAAGGCAAGGAACAGAAGTAGCTTAAAAGCTAATAGTTCTTTTAGATCTCATGAGTTATTTGAAATTTGAGTATGACTATCACAAAAGTGGTGAATAACGTTTGGGCCCAAAGTACATGTAGTGAATTTGTTGATCTTGAAAAATTGGGCTTTGTGTCAAATGTCATATATATCTTTTAACACAAGGGGATATATTTTAACACAAGGGGATTTATTTTAACACAAGGGGATTTATTTTAACACAAGGATTTATTTTAACGCAAGGAGATTTAGTTTAACACAAGGGGATTTATTTTAAAACAAGGGATTTATTTTAACACAAGGGGATTTAGTTTAACACAAGGGGATTTATTTTAACACAAGGAGATTTATTTTAACACAAGGATTTATTTTAACACAAGGGGATTTATTTTAACAC
>JAXRKP010000526.1:277500-281521 GCA_037039925.1 Doris montereyensis
ACAACGGTTTTGTTTATTCCTTTGTTCGATTTGCTTCATCTTTATTCCTTTGGGGCTACAACATTTCTTTCTTTAAGTTTTACATTATTTTTGATCCACCGCATCCAATAGATTCGATGTTATTGAGAAGCCCGTGTCCAAAGCCCTTATTGTGCGGTACAGGAAACTATGAAGAAGAAAAAGGACACGATAATGATAAAAAAATAATATTATTATTAGAACAATGGAATTGTTGATCATAATCCGCTCTATGAAATCTTTGTAAGGCGTCTCTACCACTGAAAACAAAGGCTTTGAAACTAAACATCGATTGATTTCCCCGCCAAAGCTTTTCTCACAACACCAGCAGCTGCGTGCTTTTGTTGCTTCTTGCTCCCCAACACACGCGTTGACTGTGATGTTCCCATTGTCATCCTTCACCCTTCAACTTTACTACAACGACACTTCATGGCGGTCACAGGTCACATACAGGGACAACCATGTCACAGGTCAGCGGAAACGATACCTGATTGGTTCTATTTTTAGCCTCTGTGTGACCCTTTACCTGTCGTGGATGTGTTTAAACACGGATTTCCCCAATAGTCATGAACTTCGATTTGAATTGATGTGTATCTCTCCTTGGGATGTAAACAGACTATTTCATCTTTGCCCCCATATCACGTGATGTTAAGGTTTGTTCTTCATGTTGTTTTCTTTCTTTTCCTTTTTTGTTTAGATTAGTTTAAGAAGAACACTTTCATAAAGAAAGACTTGACACAAACTGTCTAGAATAATGATCTCTATTCTAGGTTAGCTTGCAGTACTCTACAGCCAAACCTATCTCGCACGTTGTTTTGCTTGACTTGAGGTCGGCTTTCAAAGCTGTTTCGAAGTTTGACAGTTTGAACAGGAGTTGTTCACGGTAGAATGACTCATAGCCACCGTGAAAATCAGTTTCTCTTTATAAGTGGTTTCACTATTTAGAGCTAAAGCTTAGACTAGATATAAAAACGATGTGTAGGATAGACAAGATCTAAAATCTTGATCTTGAACTTTCGGTCAAAACAGCCACGAACACAAATGAGTCACAAACTTGAGTCAGCAATACACCAATACTGTGATTCGTATAACTTCTTGGCACTGGATTCTAGAGAAGTTCTCACATACCAACAATTTATCGTTGATGAGTTAGAGACACTATATCAACATGTATTGTATTGTAATATTGTAAATACAATAATACTAAGATCTGTTCTAAACGTTATTCTCATTTCTTCTTCTTCTTTTTATTATTCTCCTTTTTCCTCTTTTTCTTTTCATCCTCTTCTTCTTGTTCTTCTTCTTCGTCTGTTTTTTTCTCTTCCTCTTGTTCTTCTTCATGAAAAGTTGCCGTTTAAAATTTCAATAGAATATGCTTATGGGTACACATGTTTGATAATCATGCACATGCAAAGGAGACAAAAAAAGTAATTAAAACTGAAATTTAATATAAAGTTATGTTCTGGTCAGTTTCTTCTGTTGTTTAATGTTTCATTGAACATAATTAGTTTAAGTTTAACTCAGGCCACCAATGTATACAACTTATCATTTTAGATATATACACTGTAATCTTAGAAGATTGTTGCTTTTAAAGTGATTTTTTTTCTTTTTCTTTTTACTAAATCATGTTGTTGGTGAACTAAACACAGATTAAGGAAAACACGTTAAGCCCTCTCTATTTTTTTTTCCATGTCATGTACACATACTGTAACACAATGGATTGCCCTTTAGATTTGATATCATTAGTCAGAATATTAGCTTGATTCTATCAAACAACAATACATTCTATGATTAGCTCTCTTTTCAAGGGAGACGAAAAAGACTAAGCAAGACAAAACCAATAAAACCTAATTCTTCCCCACCATCCACACTTTGCTTGATTTATTTATTTTTTATTTTGAAGATCAATATTTCTCTCTTAAGCATTATGTATGTTTGTATGTCTCTCTGTCTGCCTATCTGTCTGGTTCTCACTCTGTTTGTCTGTCTGTTTGTCCTCTGTCTGTCTTTCTCCCTATATCATCAGATCTCTCTGTCTGTCTGTCTGTCTGTCTGTCTGTCTGTCTGTCTGTCTGTCTCTCTCTCTCTCTCTCTCTCTCTCTCTCTCTCTCTCTCTCTCTCTCTCTCTCTCTCTCTCTATCTCTCTCACCAGCTTCCTTCCACACCTCCCTTTCCCTCATCTTCCACAGTCTTTCTTATGCACACTCACCAGCTTTTTATTTCTAGATTTGTGTCTGCCTGTCTGTGTTTATCTGTCTCTCTTCCTCTCCTTATTTGATTTATATCCTGGAGTGTGTGTGTGTGTGTGTGAGTGTGTGTGTGGTTCTCTCTCTCCTTATTCATGGTGACTGTCTGTACTTGGCCAATTATTTCGCTCTACGGTATCGGAGTTGTCCCTTGTTTACAGGTCTTAAGAACTTCCAATGAAATTTAGGTAGAGGTACATTGTAAGTCTAAAATCGATGTTATTTTAATTTCTACTTTAAGTTCGTCCATTTCCCCCCTTACTCTCTCTCTCTCTCTCTCTCTCTCTCTCTCTCTCTCTCTCTCTCTCTCTCTCTCTCTCTCTCTCTCTCTCTCTCTTTCTCTCTCTCTTTCTCTCTCTCTCTGTGTCTCTCTCTCTCTCTGTGTCTCTCTGTCTGTCTGTCTCTCTGTCTCTGTCTCTCTGTGTCTCTGTCTGTCTGTCTCTCTCTCTCTCTCTCTCTGTCTCTCTCTCTCTCTCTCTCTCTCTCTCTCTCTCTCTCTCTCTCTCTCTCTCTCTCTCTCTCTCTGTGTCTCTGTCTGTCTTCTCTGTCTGTGACTCTCTCTTTCTGTGTGTCCCTCTCTCTCTCTCGTCATTCTCTCTTTCTATGTCTGTCTCTATCTCCCTCCCCATCTCTTTCTCTCTCTCTCTCTCTCTCTCTTCTCTCTCTCTCTCTCTCTCTCTCTCTCTCTCTCTCTCTCTCTCTCTCTCTCTCCTCTTTCTCCATTTCTCTCTCTCTCTCTCTCTGTCTCTCCCTCTTTCTCCCCTCCCCCTATCTCTTTTCTTTCTTTCTCTCTCTGTCTCTATCTATCTCTCTCTCCCTCTCTCTGTCACACTGTCTGTCTGTCTCTCTCTCTGTGAAGCTTGATTACTCAATCACTGGTCGAAATGGCATGTTATGTGATGCAGCTGACCCAAATGAAATTGTCGACTACTGGTCCAAACCTGGGACTACCTATGAGATTCCCTAGGTCCAAACCAAACGGACTGTTACTGTTACCCTTTCGATTGGCTGTCCGTGAAGATCCTCTGTAGTGCCCTGCTAACACATGCATGTACCTGTCACTCGCAACGCCCCCCTCTCCCCTCCCGCACCCTGCAAGTTTCTGGGTTTCTTACTTGGCCTAACAATTCTGTCATTTTCTGTATTATAACGCGTTATTTCAATTATGCACCGATTATCTGTCTCTTTGTAAAGTGACTTAGACTGAACAATATTCATGAAATGCATAACGTAGACTGAAAATCTTCATGAAAGGCATGACTTAATGAAACGTGGTGTACGGCAAATGCCAAGTCCTTTGAAGATATTTCACACATTTGTATTCAAGCTTTTGTACTCATTACACAGATATGACTTTATATTGTTATTTGAAGTGAATGAACAAATTTGTATTCGATTACAGTCTTATTGGCCTAAATAGCAGATGTATATTATACAAATGTAGTAATATCGTTTTACTGACTCAAACGGAATACACAAATCAGTATTACGTCAACTGGACCAGATGGTGTGTGTAGCAAATCGGAAAGGCGGGGCCCAGATCTTCGGATTAAACGGTTGAAAAGTTCAGAACAAAAAATAACAATCTTTATCTTCTTTGCTTAGTGTGACGATCATAATACTTGCACTGTTCAACAACAAGAAGAAGAATTGTGTTGCCGCTGACTGAAGCATAAGCTATGAAAACGATAACTAATAATGCTTCCAAAGCGTAAAAAGTAAGTCGAATTCAAATATTATTTCCAGTACTATTGTTA
>JAXRKP010000527.1:5000-12500 GCA_037039925.1 Doris montereyensis
TGCGAAAAAAATATTTATGAAAGAAATTCACAATTTATTTCATGATGTCACGCACGGATTCTTTGTTTATGTTTACAAACGATTGACATTCGATTACTTGTAAATATTTCAGATTAACATTTTCTCACTGGCTTTTTTTTATGAAGTAAACTGGTAAAGTGTTTCCTTTGTTATGAATCACTCGGTTTAGATAAGGGTCGGTCAATAATTGAGTATAGCGACACCATTGCATGCCTAAGCTGCTCCTAAGCCTAGATCTAGATTTAGATCTATATGCCCATAGATCTCGTGCAGTGGCTACCTTGGGTAAGATTTAGCACTTCCGGACCATCGACACCGACTTGACATGTGAGGGTTAACTCCCCACCTTACCCCCCTCCCCATCTCCCACCTCTCGCTCAGTTTAATACCATTATTCATAGCAATGAGACATATAAGTCCACACAAATTGAGATGTTGTTATTCACACAATTCATTTTCCTCATGCTTTTTCTCATCTCGAGGTGGGGTTTGAGAGGGCGTTTAAGAGAGTTGAGGCTTGCAGAGTGGAGGTAGAGGTAGTAGAAGAGGATGGAAGAAAGGTGGTCGGAAGTAAACATAAATCTCGAATCCAGTCCTTGGTATTTTTTGTACTATCACTCACATGTCACTCTCAGAAATTTGATACAAACTATTTTGGGTGGGTTTTTTTACTATCACTCCCATCTCACTTTCAGGAATTGAATATAGAGATAAGTTGTTTTGTAGATCTTTAACCGTGTTGCACGAACTCCATCTTTACAACCGTCTCAAATCAGTAGGGATGGTGATAGATTTGTCATTTTTCTCTCATAACTAGATCTAAATCTAGATGTAGCTATAAATCTAGGTACGATCCCAGCCGCCATTTTAATTATTTAATTACAACGGCAACTGTATTCATACGCGCTTCCGGTACCTCTAGATCTATATGCTACTAAATAGTACGGCTAAATGTCAACACAGCTGTAAAGAGGATCTTATCTTGATCTCATGTCTTTTGCCGTTATTTGTTTACCAAAACCATTAGGTTGCGACGATTTTAGTGGCCACATTTGTGTTCAGCAGCCAGAAATACGTTGGTTTGGCCTCTAAAAATAGGTAGTGTATCACACCAGGGTGTGGGAGTGATAGTAAAAAAATACCCAGTACTTTTCTATAAAATCCACTAGATCTAAATCTAGCAATCTATACTATATTTACGCCTACTCCATATATAGAGCTTTGAAATCATGCACTGAATCTAGAATATAGGTCTACTGTTGCGAAACACATAAATATCACAATATTTCCATGATATAAAACAGGAAGACAAACCCCACACACTTTAATCAGAGAAGAGCGCAACAGTAACATCGAAGATGCCTGCTACGCGTCTGGGTTATATAATACGTTATATCCATATTTATGTTTAACTCGTTCTAGATCTATATGTCTATCAATCCATAATATATATCATATTGATTGATCTATAGATAAATGCACAGACAGATAGACAGACGGACAGCCAGTGATATAAATCTATAAATGGGATATATATATATATATATATATATATATATATAGCATATATATATATATATAGATATATAGATATATATATATATATATATATATAGATATATAAATATATAGATATGGATAGATTGATAGATAGATAGATATAGATAGATAGATAGATAGATAGATAGCAAGATAGATAGCAAGATAGATAGCTTAAATATATCAAACTATAGATATATAGATAGATCGATAGGTATATAGATAGATAGAAAGTGATAGCTTTATAGATTGACATATGGATATATATCGGCGGGCATATATATGTGGGGATATGGATATATATATATATATATATATATTTATATATATATATCATAGATATATTTGACATGTCAGTCAGACAGATAGATAGATAGCAAGATAGATAGCAAGATAGATAGCAAGATAGGTAGATAGATACATAGATAGATACTTACATAGATAGATAGATTTTACATAATAAAAAATAGACTATTTCATGAGCAAAACTTAGATTGAGCGAATCTCAGGAACAACAGTGATTTCAAACGTCAAATTCCACATGGAGTTAGAGAATCGATGTGGAATCAATAATGGCATATGTAGAATTATGGCAACAGCTGTTATACATTTACTCCTACCATTTGAGTCTTGAATTATTTATACGAATGAAGGCAGCCATGAAGACTTCGAAGCCTTGCCTCTATCAAACGACCGTAGTAAATAAATGAAAGGACGTAATGTAAATAACAGTTTGAATCATTTAGCGCCAAATGCCTGTACCTAATAATATTTGACGATTTGGTGATTGGGTTTTGCAGCCCTAATCCTTTCAAATTCATCATTCTATAACCTTATAAGTGCATTTAGTGGTTTAAAAACGTGATGTTGAAAAGACATTAAATCCTTGAGACACCATTTTGACCATTTTCTTTAAAGAATTTTAGCCGTACATTTAGTAAAATACCGTCATCTAATAGATCTGTAAGTAAACCAAGACCGATGTGATTCAAACGTTCACAGTCTTTGCCCGCTAGCCCATGTTTGTGTAAATTACTAGCCTATTGTAATTGTATTCTTGATGAGTAAGCGAAAGTAAAGCCTTAGCTACCATACTCGAAATATCAAGCGAAAACGAAAAGGTACAGTCAAATTCCCGTACCGGTAACAATGTTGACAATGACGTAGATCTAGAATCAAGGCCAGATCTAGCTCTAGATAATGATAACAACATAGATCTAGATCTATAAGCAAAAGCAAACGATTTCTAATACCGATTTCTAACTATCATAGATTTGGATTCAAATAGATCTCCAGCATTGTTTATCCGTTTTGTAAACGAGTTGCTGCACTAAGTATATAGATAGATAGATAATATTTACTTATATAGATAGATAAATAGATGAATATACAGAATATTAAGTAGATAGATAGATTGATAAACAGCCAAATGTTTTCAAGCACCATGTTAATGATATGCGTTCTTTGTTGAAGAAACCCACTGAGAAATAACCCCCCAAAAAAAAAAAACAAAAACAAAACAAAAACAACAACAACAAAACAACAAAAAACAAAAAACAAATCAACAAACAAACGATGTATAAACAATCTCTCACCTCCCTCTCCCCCCCCCCTCCGCACCACATCCAAAATAAACCCATGAGCACACAACCTCCCCCCCCACCCCAAACATCAACGACAACAAGAACTACATAAAACAATGATACAACAGGAACAACAACAAATAGTAAACAGATCCCAAATAAAAACAAATATTTAGAGAATCCAAATAAATACAAATTGCTGTTAAAAAACCCCAAGCAAAACGAACCGAAACAAAACAAATAAATATAACCTTCTCGAACTTAAAATAATTTAAGTTTAACCGGATTCTCCCCCTCGCCCCTCCCCCCATCCATCCAGATAAAAAGAAATGGATTCAGCAAAATCATTAGTAAATGGAGGTGAAGGTGGCAGTTTTGAACATTTTCCAAACATCCCGATTTCTGTCCAACCTTCTGAAGTGCATTTGGACGACTCGCGTGTTGAATGGATTCGGAACCGAGTCTATGACGGGTTCAACCTGGCAAATAGGAATATCTTTGACCGGTTCCTGGAGACTCACGAGTTGGAGCTGACCGACTTCCTCAACCACGGTCCGGAGTTGATGGACGATCCCATCACGATGTTCTTCTTCAAGAAAAAGTTTGTGTACCGAAGGAGCAGAAGGCATCAAGTAAAGGTAATCTATTTTTATTTACAATTCGTGTGACGGGAACTTACACTATTACTGCTGCTGATGATGAGGAGGAGGACGACGACGACGATGATGATGAGGGTGATGGTGATGATGATGATGATGATGATGATGATGCTAATGGTGGTGATGGTGGTGATGTTGTTGAACGATGATGATGATGTGATGATGATGATGATGATGATGATGATGATGATGATGATAATGATAAAATCGATAACAATTATTATTAATGGTGAAGATAATGATAACAATTATGATAACGATGATGATGAGTAATGACTGTAATGATCATATTGGTAAGAATGACGTCTTTGTTGATAAGAGTGATTAATTTATGACGATTAGGTAAGTTACGATAATCAGTAAACAAGGAGAAAGAAACCCTTGTTAATCTCCCACTGATATTAATATAAAAAAAACACCAAAATCAAAATTTCATAATATGGATACTTTCTTTTAAACTTTGTCCATTGCTTGGTACGGGACTCGGTAGTCCAGAGGCAAGGTGCCGGCCTCTCAGTCTCAACCAAAAGGTAGTGGGTTCGGGCCTGCCAACGATTCAACAATTTTCTCGAGTTTTTACGAGCAAATTTAACTCTCTCCCCCCCCCCTCCCGGTCCAGATAGGTAGGTCGACACATACTTCCTCGCAGACGGACAATAAATCTGAGATCCCGTTAAAGATCGATCCCTCGGCTGTTTACAGGGCAGTCAGAGCAAAATTCAAATTAAAAAAATCTACCAAAAAAACCCCAGACATCACCTTAGTTGTGGATGTGGGTAAAATCAAATCAAAATAATAAAAAAAAACCATTGTTTTGTTCTACATGTTTAAATTCTGCTGATAAAAAAAAAAAAAAGGATGGGGAATTAATCAAAGGAAGGAATTAGGAAGTTAATAAGTTACATCAGGAGAAAGCCGTGCTGTGTCTACCCTATCAGATGATGTATTCTAGACAGAAAGCCAAAATGACGGATATGCTTCACAACAATTAGTGTTAGTGTTACCGTTTAAAACAAAAAACCCCAATGATTTCCCCTCAAGCTGTATTTACTAAGAACGATTCAAGATGACTTTTGGCTAGTTTTTTCTTCAGTTGTCCCACAAGAGAGGAAAGGTATTGAAAATCCAATCAATCTCATCTCTGAAGTACCATCACGTGCCTTCTCTCAATCTGGTAAGTGAATACATTGGACCATATCATATCTTTCTATATCCATCCATCCATCCATCCATCCATCCATCCATCCATCCATCCATCTATCCATCCATTCATCCATCCATCCATTCATCCATCTATCCATCCATCCATCCCTCCATCCATCCATTCATTCATCCATCCACTCACCCATCTATCCCATCCATTCATCCATCTATATTATATCTATCAATATATATATATATATATATATATATATATATATATATATATCAATATACATACATATATACATATATATATCAATCTATCTCATACATACATACATACATACATACATACATACATACATACATACATACATACATACATACATACATACATACATACATACATACATACATACATACATAAATACATACATATACATACATACATACATACATACATACATACATACATAAATATATACATACATACATACATTCATACATATATTCGTACACACACACACATACATACATACATACAATACATACATACATACATACATACACACATACATACATAATAAACACATACATATATACACATACATAATTACACACATACATACACACGCGGCATATGAAATAATACATAGCATTATCATACACATGTACACATTATGAATATTTTTACATGGATCTGATCTATTTAAATGCAAATAGAGTCAGCTTTTACTTTACCCATGTAATCCAAACAATGCATCATCACTATCACTGACCGACGAGACTCATTATTCTCCTGCGTTTTTTTTCAATTAGAGTCATGGCTGCCCCGGAGGTTTCTCAGCCATCAGATTCTAAGGACGTTGATCATAATATTATTCCCGCCTTTTCGTCGTCATTTCCGGAAGGGGAAATCCAGACGTTTGCGAGGTAAGGCTACGTGTCCACCTAACCGACTCAACATGGACGTCCAAATTCCACTTCCGACTCAACATTGACGTCAAATTCCACTTCCGACTCAACGTGGACGTCCAAATTCCACTTCCGAATCAACATGGACGTCCAAATTACATTTCTGACTCAACATGGACGTTCTGACTCAACATGGACGTCCAAATTACACTTCTGACTCAACATGGACGTCCAAATTCCACTTCCCGGTTTCGTGGCCCGAGTGCTTAAGTCACGTAAAGCAAGACAGGAACAGTAGGCCACGGAGTTCACGTCTCAAACGAAATTCAAATTATGAGGATGTGTCGAGACCAATGAAACGTTTAAGGGCAGGGAGACGCGTTTAGCCAAATCCATCTCCAAAACATCAAACGGACGAGATCGTGACCCGACAAACGTGAAGGTGGAAAATAATTCCGTCGCTAGTGGTGTCGGTGGTTGAGCAGCTAGGGGTGCCTGACGGAGGATCACGAGGTCCTGATTTCGAATCCTAGCAAGGCAGGCTAAGTTTGACGTTGTGTTCCTGGGAAAGACACCAAACACGCATTTCCCCCATCTCTCCTCAGATGCGCAAATGGGTACAGGCACTAGCTTGGGAGTAAAAACCTGCATCAGGCTAGCGTCATGGCCAGAGGTGATTTCTATCACTATTCCTTCACCCTATTGAAAGCCCAGGATACGTTCCGGCTCTATGGGTCATGTGGCCTAGAAGAAACTTGACTTTGATTTCCCTCGCTATGCGTTCAAGACGTGTAATACGTCGTCACCTATTATTCCTTTTCTGCCATTGGCACATTTCTTGTTACGTGATCTAGTTCTACGTCAAGTATATAAAGTTGACAAAGTATGTTATGGAGGACTCGGTAGTCAGAGGCAAGGCGTCGGCCTCTCAACCCAAAGGTCGTGGGTGGTTCAAGCTCGGCTGATTGTTGACAAATTTTCTCGAGTTTTTAAAAGTAAAACCCATCCCACCTCTGGTCCATGTAGGATGGATTGACACCTAGTCCCATCGTAGACGTATGATTAAAAAGTTGGTCCCGTGTGCAGATCACAATGATGCACGTTGCTGATCCTAGGTTGTTTACAGGCAGTTAGGGAAAATTTTAAAATCCTACCAAAGCCCCCGAGATCATCTTAGTTGTGGATTTGGTGAATCAAACAAAAGAAAAATCTTATGCCAATTATATCTGTGGATGTCTTACAAGCTGCTTTCACATGTTATATTAAATTCAATTCAATTCAATTATCTTTATTAAAAACGAATTAGCAGAGTATATTTTCACATTTTCCATTAGAAATATAAGAATACATTAATATTTTAAAAATTAAAACAAATTTAACTTAAATTAAAGATTAATGTATAGATTCTAGGAGAATATATACATAATAATTAGTGAGTAAATAGATAGTGCAGTGAAATAATATATATCAGCTTAAATTCATACGCATTCATGAAATTATCATAAATCCTTCACTCTCCATTCATCAATTTATCATAAATCATTCACTCTCTATTCATCAATTTATCATAAATCATTCACTCTCCATTCATCAGTTTATCATAAATCCTTCACTCTCCATTCATCAATTTATCAAATCAT
>JAXRKP010000527.1:17500-50000 GCA_037039925.1 Doris montereyensis
AATCGATTGTTTAATCACTTTGTTTTTTCTCAGGACGAGTCCTGGTTTGGTTCCTGTCTACCGAAACATTGAAGAAGCCGATATGTCAATGAATAAATTGGTAGAGTATGGCTACCTGGGAAGCAATCCCATCCACCACCTTAGTGATGTGCTTAGCCTTGTAAGTAACCGTGATGCAGATAACCAGTGACATGCTTAGCCTTGTAAGTAACCCATGTGATGATAACTAGTGACGTCCTTAGCCTTGTAAGTAACCCACGTGATGCAAATAACTAGTGACGTGCTTAGCCTTGTAAGTAACCCACGTGATGCAAGTAACTAGTGACGTGCTTAGCCTTGTAAGTAACCCACGTGATGCAAATAACTAGTGATGTGCTTAGCCTTGTAAGTAACCCACGTGATGCAAATAACTAGTGACGTGATCCAAATAACTAGTGACGTGCTTAGCCTTGTAAGTGTGAGCAAATAACTAGTGACGTGTAGCCTTGTAAGTAACCCACGTGATGCAAATAACTAGTGACGTGCTTAGCCTTGTAAGTAACCCACGTGATGCAAATAACTAGTGACGTGTTTAGCCTTGTAAGTAACCCACGTGATGCAAATAACTAGTGACGTGCTTAAGTAAGTAACCCACGTGATGCAAATAACTAGTGATGTGCTTAGCCTTGTAAGTAACCCACGTGATGCAAATAACTAGTGATGTGCTTAGCATTGTAAGTAACCCACGTGATGCAAATAACTAGTGATGTGCTTAGCATTCTAAGTAACCCACG
Source organism: Doris montereyensis (assembly GCA_037039925.1). Lineage (NCBI taxonomy): Eukaryota > Metazoa > Mollusca > Gastropoda > Nudibranchia > Dorididae > Doris > Doris montereyensis. Next base: position 18,274 of record JAXRKP010000527.1, read on the forward strand.
TGATGCAAATAACTAGTGACGTGCTTAGCCTTGTAAGTAACCCACGTGATGCAAATAACTAGTGACGTGCTTTTGTAAGTAACCCACGTGATGCAAATAACTAGTGACGTGTTTACCTTGTAAGTAACACGTGATGCAAATAACTAGTGACGTGCTTAGCCTTGTAAGTAACCCACGTGATGCAAATAACTAGTGACGTGCTTAGCCTTGTAAGTAACCCACGTGATGCAAATAACTAGTGACGTGCTTAGCCTTGTAAGTAACACACGTGATGCAAATAACTAGTGACGTGCTTAGCCTTGTAAGTAACACACGTGATGCAAATAACTAACATGATGAGGCGTTGTATGACGATCATGCGATTTTCACCAAGTTGATTAGATTTGAGTTGCCCACAACTAAGGTGATCTCGGAGTTTTTGGAAGGATACAGAAGAAAATTGCCCGGACTGCCTTGTAAACAGCCAAGGGATCTTTAACGTGCAAAGAATGTTGTAATCTGCACACGGGACTTCCTCATTATCATCCGTCTCCGATGGGACTACGTGTCGATCCACCAACCTGAACCAGGGGGGGCGTAGTTTTTGCTCGAAAAAAATGTTCAACCGTCGGTGGGGCTTGAAACCACGACCTTTGGGTTGAGAGGCTTACACCTCGCCCCAGGACTACCAAGTCCCCTTTCGCGAAGAAGCAGTTGTGGTATGATGTAAAAGATAAAGAAATGTATAGTCCGTATCCCCGCACACGTGCAGGCTCACCGACTGTACATCATTTATCATTCCCCGGCAGGCCGTGTCACTCAAAGTCCTACTCAATTACTCCTCTTCCTACACCTCCTCCTCCTCTTCCTATGTAAACTGCTTCACAGTCATGTGTCAACTGTTTCGTTTGATGCTGTATCAGAATTGTTTTTATATATAACTTAAAACTACTTTAATTTATAAAGGATGAGTCTCATGTCCTCAACTCCCAAAATCAAGACAAGTAGTAGGGGTGGGAGGATTTCACATTGACACTTATCTCGACATCGTTATCTAATTCATTTCTCCCTTTCGCAGTAATGAATTGTGATCCCTTCTACGTCATCTGGTGCCCCCTCAATCCCCGGGCTCACCCTAAGATTGTTTGGGCATGTAAACAGAATGAAGGAAAAGAGAATAGCTAAATCGGTATAGAATGCTAGAACCCAAAGAAAAAGACCAAGAGATAGACCTCGAAAAAGTGGGACGAAGATAGAAAAGAGGCACTAAAGCAAAGAAATGTATCCTTCACATAAGGAGACAGAAAGTGTCTGGACAGGGTAGCCTGGAGAAATATCATTTCGGGTATCTAAACCCATTCACCGGAAGGTAGAATGGGAACTGATAAAGAAAGAAAGAAAGAAAGAAAGAAAGAAAGATAGAAAGAAAGAAAGAAAGAAAGAAAGAAAGAAAGAAAGAAGAAAGAAAGAAAGAAAGAAAGAAAGACAGAACGAAAGAATGAAATAAGGAAAAAAAGAAAGAAAGCATCAGGTATCCTTATTTTCGACGTCGATTATTGTTGCTCGTCATTAATAATATCGATACATGATGGTATCGCTAATATACATCCTCGTCTTGCCAGGTGTACCAGCCACTGCTGGCGTATTCCCGTCGCGGCAGTTTTCCGCTTTCCAAGGGCAAGTCAGCAAGTCGCAGTCAACAGTTTGATGACCGGCATCGAAGGAGGGTACACTGTGGCTGTCTCTTACTTTTTATCTATTATGTTGAATTTTCACAAATGTTCACGGTTTATATTTTGCGGATTAGCAACGCAACTACTCACTCTTTGCACATTTTACAGGAAGAAGAAAAAAATGATTTACAGAGTGACTATTAACAGAAAACACACAAACGAAACTTTGGCTTTATATTGCAAATTATACTACTCAAATGGTTGGGTTTTTTTACGTTTCGAGAGATGCATTTTGAGATAATTGAAGTTACAATAGTCGGCATTTCTAGAATGGATTGCCAAATATAGTAGGTCACACTTACCACAGTTGAGCAGCCAACATAGTCATGCAACTGCAGTGTGAAAAAACATTGTAACTCAAAGATACGATACACGAGCAGCCGTATTGACAGGAGTTTTGTTATACTAGTTGAATGTTTGCATCAGATATAAATGTTTTGTCAAACAATGCTATATTTGAGCAACCAAAGATTCTACAATTGTGAAAATGAAATAGTGTATTTCATGGAGTAGTATGGGTAGGTCTGTATTTCAACTTAAGATTTCTCCTTTTCATATACAATCACTTATGATAAAGTTAATTCCTATGATGTAAGGAAAACTCTTCTCAAGGGCTCACTGCATGGACTTGAAGAACTAAAAATGTCATAATCCAAATTACTTAAAAATTAAAATCAAGACAAATATTTGCTTAAACAATGCATCCATATTCTGTTTCCTTGTGCTTTATGTGAGTACTTGGGTTTCTAGCGTGTGTGTGTGGGGGGGGAGGCGGGCGTGGGGTGGGGTCTTTTCGATCAAAATGCTTTCTCTTATTGAGAAATACTATCGAGAGGTGCATCAGTACTGAAGATACTCATCTGCTCGAGATGAGTTAGAGTCGTGGGTCAATAAAGTTAAAATTTTCTTATCAGAAGGCTAAAATCCTGTTTCAAACCCAAGTACAACACAGACAGAGAGAAGATGTTGATTACCCCATCTTTGGAGTATATATATAACTCCATCCACATAAGGATTTTATTTCATGGGGTTGAATTGCCCCGTCCTTGCTAATAACATGAATTTATTTATGGGACGGAATTACACCAGATCACCCCAAGCCACGACGCCACAGTGAAATGTAATCACAATAATACAAGACGTCATTCAGCATACCTCATTTATAACAATGGCAACATAAAGTTGGTTTCAATTTGTATTCCTATACATGAATCGAACGTGATTATGATTGGCACATTTAATAATCATTGACTTTTTTATACCATACTGCATACTTGTCACCTCTTTTCATACGCCTTTCCTTGTCTGATATGCAAGACCACTGGTCTTGTTCTTCTTTGAAACATTTCTCTTTCAGTGGTTTCATTTCTTTTCATTTTCTCAAACACTTTTCTTTTTGCCTGCACCCGTTGCTTAAATAATGCATTCAGATTATGTTTCCTGGTGCTTTATGTGAGTACTTGAGAGCGTGTGTGTGTGTGTGTGTGTGGGGGGGGGTGGGACTTTTCGATCCAAATGCTTTCTCTAAGGAGAAATGCCATCGAGAGGTACATCAGTTAGGGATACTGCAGATACTCATCTGCTCCCGAGTGGAGTTAGAGTCGTGGGCCAATAAAGTTAAAATTTTCTTATCAGAAGGCTAAAATCCTGTTTCAAACTTAAGTAAAACCTAACAGTGATCATTGCACGTGGAGTAGTAACATTCTGTACATTTATTTAGCAGTGACCACTCCATGTGAAGTAGTAACATGTTGTACACTTGTGGCCTAGCAGTGACCATTGCATGTGAAGTAGTAACATGTTGTACACTTGTGGCCTAGCAGTGACCATTGCATGTGGAGTAGTAACATGTTGTACACTTGTGGCCTAGCAGTGACCATTGCATGTGAAGTAGTAACATTCTGTACATTGCATGTGAAGTAGTAACATGTTGTACACTTGTGGCCTAGCAGTGACCATTGCATGTGAAGTAGTAACATTTTGTACACTTGTGGCCTAGCAGTGACCATTGCATGTGAAGTAGTAACATTTTGTACACTTGTGGCCTAGCAGTGACCATTGCATGTGGAGTAGTAACATTTTGTACACTTGTGGCCTAGCAGTGACCATTCCATGTGAGTAGTAACATTTTGTACACTTGTGGCCTAGCAGTGACCATTGCATGTGGAGTAGTAACATTTTGTACACTTGTGGCCTAGCAGTGACCATTGCATGTGAAGTAGTAACATGTTGTACACTTGTGGCCTAGCAGTGACCATTGCATGTGAAGAAGTAACATTTTGTACACTTGTGGCCTAGCAGTGACCATTGCATGTGAAGTAGTAACATGTTGTACACTTGTGGCCTAGCTATAAACGTGTGTAACTTTAAAGTTTCAATGAAAAAATATGATATTAGGAAGAATGCAACTAAATATAGTGGGCACAGGTCAGAAGTCTTCATCTTCAAACTTTGGTCGGTAACCAAACTCGAACACGTAACTAATAAAAATTCATTTGCATGAAACATTAACTCATTGAAGGAACTAGAGAACGATCTTTATAAAAACAATTGTTCAATAAACTTTGTATTCATTACAAAGAGAACATTACACATGAAAACAATGGTTGGCAGGATAGTTGCTTTTCTCTATGTGACAAAACACTGGATAGCCCCTTTGCAGGAATGCCAGGTGTGATGCTATCACTCTTAGATCTGATTCAACTCCTGACTGTCTTGTGTGGAAGGTTGGTCCATTCCTCTACCAGAAACTGACCAAGATAGTCACAGTTATATTTTGTTGTGTGTTGTTGTTGTTGTTGTTGTTGTTGTTTGTTTGTTTTGCCATACTCGCCTGCCCTGAACATTTCACATGTGTTCTACTGGGGTCATGCCTGTGACCGTGCAGGCCAAAGCAAGAGTTGCATGTGTACTAAATGTATTTTCCGCAGATTATCACCAACATGATATCGAGTGTTGTCGTGTTTCGTTCACAGCCTATTATTGCACCGATTACACCGATCTTGTACCCCGTAGATGATTCAATTCAATGCATATGAATACGTGACATAAGCTTGACCCGTGGGTGCCAATAAAGCGATGAAAGTTCGAATATAGAAATTTCCAGCACGTGCTCGCAGAATGTAGTCCCATTCCTGCGAAAGTCAACATTTAGCATTGGACTTGGGCACGCACATGTAGGCCTCTATAATTGTGTTTTTTATGTGAAATTTCTGCAATCATTATTTAAGTTCAGCATTGCGTTACTTTTTTCTTGTTGTTGTTGCTAACTATAGTTGACAAAAGATTGATGGTAGAATTACAACTATGGATATTCTCTACCAGCTGTTAAAAGCAATGGAAACCTACTCGTTTATTAAGTCTTTCACAGAGCGCCAAGATTAATCCCACTACGTCATTTCATTTACATATATTCACCATCACGTGTTTTTTTTTATTATTCTCAATTTATTGTATAAAAAAACCCAACAAAGTTTTTTTCATATTCAAATTTAGTTTATATTTACAACCGAACAACAAATACAGCGTGTCTATATTTCTATGTCGATAGGCTCTCAGCATCGATCAATCACATCGCCCTGCGCCAGTTGTAGAGCGAGTCGAATTCAAGGCAACCATTGAGAAATTTTTCTGACTACACAGCAAACTTGCTGGAACAGTTGAAGGGCTCGGTACGTCTATAAAACCATGGTTCCTCTTGTTTAATTTATTGTTATTTAGTTTATTTGAGGTGCGCCACATATCACGACACCCTATATTATTTATTGTTGTTATGATTGGAAATACTACTACTACTACTACTACTACTACTACTACTACTACTACTAGTACTACTACTACTACTACTACTACTACTACTACTACTACTACTACTACTACTACTACTACTGCTGCTGCTGCTGCTGCTGCTGCTGCTACTACTACTACTACTGCTGCTGCTGCTGCTACTACTACTACTACTACTACTATTGCTACTACTACTACTACTATTGCCACTACTACCTACTGCTGCTACTACTACTATTACTACTACTACTACTACTACTACTACTACTACTACTACTACTACTACTACCACTACTACTACTACTACTACTACTACTACTACTACTACTACTACTACTACTACAACAACAACAACTACTACTACTACTACTACTACTACTACTACTACTACTACTACTACCACTACCGCTACCACTACCACTACCACTACCACTACCACTACCACTACCATTACCACTACCATTACCATTACCACTACCACCACCACCACCACCAGCAAAGCCACTACCACTACCACTACCACTACCACCCCACCACAACTACAACTACGACTACCCATCACCACCACCTACCTACCACCACTACTACTACTACTACTACTACTACTACTACTACTACTACTACTACTACTACTACTACTACTACTATTATAGATAAAGACAAACAGTAAGGCAAGGGCATGTCGGAACTGATGAAAATTACACAAGATAATATGAAAGCCCCATAGGAACAAAGACGAGACAAATACAAGGAATAGACAGAAAAAAAATTCTGGCTACCATGGGGATCGAACTCGCAATCTTTGCTACGGCACCCATCGCATCGCTATGAAAATATAGCGTGCTACCAACCAAGCTAACTACACGTTGGTACTACTGCTACTACTACTACTACTACTACTACTACTACTACTACTACTACTACTACTACTACTACTACTACTACTACTACTACTACTACTACTACTACTACTACTACTAATACTACTACTACTACTACTACTACTACTACTACTACTACTACTACTACTACTACTACTACTACTACTACTACTAATACTACTACTACTAATACTACTACTACTACTACTACTACTACTACTACTACTACTACTACTACTACTACTACTACTAATAATAATAATAATAATAATAATAATATAATAATAATAATAATACTAATACTAATACTAATACTACTGCTGCTGCTGCTACTGCTTGTACAACTATTACTAGTACTACATCTACTACAGTTGCTGCAGCTGCTATTACTACTGCTGCTGCTGCTGTTAGAGCTGCATTTACAACTGCTTTTACGTAAAAAATATGAAAATTGGCATGGGATGTGTTTTTAGACTGTACTTTGGGACATTTAGTTAAATTGTTCTTTGGCACATTTTTTCATAACTTGCAAGACTTCGATATTTAAGAAACATCAGCAGATATACCATGCAGTTGTCACACGTCAAGTTTTCAGCTTTGATGAATAGCGCTATCTTTTTCTTATCCTAAAACGACTACTGTCCGTGGACATGCTTTTCGTTTCCTCCAACTCAACTGGAAGCTCAAGCATTTTAGAGAGCGTGGCGTTTGAGCTAGGCGTGGCGTTTGATCTTGATATCAAGCAGAGAACGTGGCGTTTGGTCTAGAGATACGTGGCGTTTGATATTGATATCAAGCTAGAGAACGTGGCGTTTGATCTTGATATCAAGCTAGCCGTTTGATATTGATATCAAGCTAGAGAGAGTGGCGTTTGATCTTGATATCAAGCTAGAGAACGTGGCGTTTGATCTTGATATCAAGCGTGGCGTTTGCTAGCTAGAGAGCGTGGCGTTTGATCTTGATATCAAGCTAGAGAGCGTGGCGTTTGATCTTGATACCAAGCTAGAGAGCGTGGCGTTTGATCTTGATATCAAGCTAGAGAACGTGGCGTTTGATCTTGATATCAAGCTAGAGAACGTGGCGTTTGATCTTGATATCAAGCTAGAGAGCGTGGCGTTTGATTTTGATATCATGGTAGAGAGCGTGGCGTTTGATTTTGATATCATGGTAGAGAGTGTGGCGTTTGATTTTGATATCATGGTAGAGAGCGTGGCGTTTGATTTTGATATCATGGTAGAGAGCGTGGCGTTTGATCTTGATATCAAGTTAGAGGCGTATCAACTGTTGGACCAGAACGACAAAATTTCAGCTTATGTTGTTATTAAATAAAAAATAAAAAAATCTTGATATTGCTGGGTTTTTTAATTTTTTGTTTTTATTAAAACCAACATTTATCGTTTCATGTTATTTTCTCCATGGTGTCTTCACAATAGCTCAAGCTGACCATTCCGCCAAACTTGCGACTTTCGGGCAAACTGTCAGAGGATATTCTGAACGAGGAGACAATGACGCTTGTCCACGAGGCGTGTATGGGATACCAGTCGCAGTGTGGTGGATAAACAGGCGAATGGTTATAATATAGGAAATGGATGCAGTTATATTGCTTTGATTGGATTTAAGGCTACTGTTGTTCTAGATGGAATATTTATGTCTTTATTCATGAGATCACCTGTAAAAGCTCACGCTTGTATGTCACGAATTTCAGCTTATTTGTTTTTGAAATTCTATTTATTATCATGTTTATTTATTAATTTATTTTATTTACCTATTTATTTTTTCTTTCTTTTTATAAATTTATTTACTTATTTAATCATTTTATTTAATTTTTAATTTTTTAAATTTAAGCCTTAGTAAAATTAAGAGGGTAAGATCATACATCTTTCCATCTTCTTTTCTTCTTCTTTTCCTTCTTCTCATTTTTCTCCTCCTCTTCCCCATTCTTCTTCTTCTTCTTCTTCTTCTCCTCATTCTTCCTCGTTCCTCCTTCTTCCTCCTCCTCTTCCTTCGCTTCTTCTTCTTCTTCTTCTTCTTCTTCTTCTTCTTCTTCTTCTTCTTCTTCTTCTTCTTCTTCTTCTTCTTCTTCTTCTCTTCTTCTTCTTCTTCTTCTTCTTCTTCTTCTTCTTCTTCTTCTTCTTCTTCTTCTTCTTCTTCTTCTTCTTCTTCTTCTTCTTCTTCTTCTTCTTCTTCTTCTTCTTCTTCTTCGTCCTCTTCTCGACCTCATCGTCTTCTTCTTCTTCTTCTTTTTCTTCCTCTTCTTCTTCTTCTTCTTCTTCTTCTTCTTCTTCTTCTTCTTCTTCTTCTTCTTCTTCTTCTTCTTCTTCTTCTTCTTCTTCTTCTTCTTCTTCTTCTTCTTCTTCTTCTTCTTCTTCTTCTTCTTCTTCTTCTTCTTCTTCTTCTTCTTCTTCTTCTTCTTCTTCTTCTTCTTCTTCTTTTTCTTCTTCTTCTTCTTCTTCTTCTTCTTCTTCTTCTTCTTCTTCTTCTTCTTCTTCTTCTTCTTCTTCTTCTTCTTCTTCTTCTTCTTCTTCTTCTTCTTCTTCTTCTTCTTCTTCTTCTTCTTCTTCTTCTTCTTCTTCTTCTTCTTCTTCTTCTTCTTCTTCTTCTTCTTCTTCTTCTTCTTCTTCTTCTTCTTCTTCTTCTTCTTCTTCTTCTTCTTCTTCTTCTTCTTCTTCTTCTTCTTCTTCTTCTTCTTCTTCCTTGGAGAAAGTGGGAAGATGATATAAAAAGAGGCTTTAAAGCAAAAGAAATTTTACTTTCACGGAAGGAAACAGAAAATGCCAGGACAGGGCAGCCTGGAGAAAGATCATTTCGGGCATCTAAACCCATATTCGTGAGATAGGATTGGAACTGTTAAAGAAAGAAGGAAAACAATGACCACATCCACCATAACCGATGATTAAAAGGTTTTCTTGTCACCCAGCTCTGTGCTTCATTTTCGTGTCGTGGTTATTCTTCTCAGTACATTGTGATGTGTGTTGCACCCCAGCGGCCGCTTGTTTGCTTCGCTCTTACGTTTTGGATTTTAAAGCCTGTTTCGTGGATTACCTACATACATTTTATAGTGCATCAAATTTTTTTTTATCAACTTGCCTGTGGTTTGAAACATTTGTGACCGATTTTTATCAAATATTTATCCTTCAATTTGAACTTTTAACTTTACTTCTCAAATTTTGGAATGGATCCGATTGTTCTTAGCTCAGCCATATTGAGCCTCGCCGGTCGGTCTAGTGAGTAAATCATCAAAACAACAATTACATGTACCACCAATGTTGACAACCACTTCCATCCTACCAAACTTGCCACAATAATAGACCTAACAGTTCTATTTATAATTTCAACCAAGAACCCAGTTCAAGGCATCCCCGAGATGTACACGGGGCTGGTCTGCGTAGACGCCGGCACATACAATGTGTCGCTCCTCGCAGTCCCATCTCCTCGCGCCCCAAATACCAGAGAAACCTAATATAATTATGTGAACACACAACAAGCGGGCACGACCAGAGTCACAAACCCACCACCAAAACACAGACAGACAACGCTCAATGACCCCGTTAGAGCGATGTATTTTAATAGCCAATCGCTATGAAATAAAGTGTCCATGACCTCATCGCAGATATGCGGCCTGATATCGTTTTCATTAAACATGGCTCCTTGATGATGCGATGAGGTAATTATGCAAGGAGTGACTCCGCGTGGCTTCATACATCACAGCCGGCTGAGAGGTCAAGGACGTGGCGGAGAGGCATTTGCCTTATTTACAAGGAAAAACATGTGCCATCAAAATCCAAGAACAGACGTACACCTTCAGCTCTTTTGAATTGTTAGAAGTGGTCACGTTTAATACAACTTTGTGTGTTTTTTACCCTCTCCCTCCACATGCCATAAAATAGCACATACATTGTTTCTAGAAGAGTGCGCCGACCTCATCGACAACACAACAACGGCATCGAATCGCTTCGTCCATCTTGGCGACTTTAATATCCACTTTGGCGAACAAAACGACGCTAACGCACAACACATGACAACCTTACTCGCCAATCACCAAGTAGACAAAATCATCGAGTCACCAAAACATTCACTTGGACATACGCTCGACTGGGTCGTGACAAATGACCCGACCGCCATCTCGTACGTTGAAGTCAAAGACATAATACTGTACCAATCGATTACAAGATTTGTCTTATTGTTACAAATCACTGCAGTTTGCTGCCCCTATCTACATTCAAGATCTGCTCTTCCCATATAAACCGCCTCGTGCACTAAGATTTCAAAATTCTAAATTATTGATAATTCCAAAAACCCACTTGAAACGTTTCGAGCTAGAAATTTTGGCAAAATTGGACAACATATATGGAATGCTTTACCTCCATCTATGAGACTTCCAACCAGTCTTGAAATCTTCAAAAACTACTAAAAACATCTTTTAGGAGATACCTTCTGTAAATGGTTCAAATGAAATGTCTACAATGCCCAATCTTAGTAATGTTTTATTAGTATGAGTATGTTGAATGCAACTTTGAAAGAGAGTGAGAGAGTAAGAGAGAGAGAGAGAGAGAGAGAGAGAGAGAGAGAGAGAGAGAGAGAGAGAGAGAGAGAGAGAGAGAGAGAGAGAGAGACAGACAGACAGAGAGAGAGAGAGAGAGAGAGAGAGAGAGAGAGAGAGAGAGAGAGACAGAGAGAGAGAGAGAGAGAGAGAGAGAGAGAGAGAGAGAGAGAGAGAGAGAGAGAGAGAGAGAGAAAGAGAGAGAGAGAGAGAGAGAGAGAGAAAGAGAGAGAGAGAGAGAGACAGAGAGAGAGAGAGAGAGAGAGAGAGAGAGAGAGAGAAAGAGAGAGAGAGAGAGAGACAGACAGAGACAGACAGACAGAGAGAGAGAGAGAGAGAGAGAGAGAGAGAGAGAGAGAGAGAGAGAGAGAGAGAGAGAGAGAGAGAGAGAGAGAGAGAGAGAGAGAGAGAGAGAGAGAGAGAGAGAGAGAGAGAGAGAGAGAGAAGAGAGAGAGAGAGATTCTTATTCTTTATCTTTTCTTATTCTTGTTTTTATTCTCATTCTTATTCTCATTCTTATTTTTTTGTTTTCGTTCTCATTCTCATCCTCATATCCTCATTCTCACTCGTGTCACAATTCTTATTAAAGAAAATATAAAATTGTTTTAATGTGTTTACTCTTGACAGGTCAACGATGTGTTAGAAGACGCTTTGAATAAACAGCGAGTGGGAGGTGGGCCGCTGGTGGAGATCGCCTACTGGCGCCAAAGGAACGGCATTCTTCAGGGCATCTTGGAGCAGCTGGAATCCCCGTGGTAGGAAGCCGAAAACCAACACTGCTGGCTTCTTGCTAGCTTCTTGCTATCGAGTTGAAATCTGCTGCATCCTGCTTCTACAATGGGGGACTTTGAATTGGATTTATAATAATATTGTTTTTACTATTATGTCACACAACAAAAACAACGGAAGCAGCAACAACAACAACAACGACAACAGCAACACTAACAACAATACAAAAAACAACAACAAAAGAACCACAACAATAAAAACAACAACAAATAGAACCACGACAATAAAAACAACAGCAACGAAAACAACAAGAACAATAATAACAACAACAACAACAAAAAAGAAACCTTTCAGGAAATATGACATACGTAACTGATTCGAAAATGCCTGTTTTTTGTATTATTATTATTGAGTATCATCATCTTCATCATCATGTGTCCCGTGGCCTACCAAGGTCGTGGAGAGCTACACGACGGATAATAGTATTAAGTATAATACTTGCCTGAAAGAAAACGACATTGAATGATATTAAAGCCCCATACGAACAAAAATGAGACAAATACAAAGAATAGATAGAAACAAATCCTGGCCATCACGGGGATCGAACCTGCGACCTCTGCGTCGGTACCCATTATCGCCTGGTCATGAAAAGAAAGCGTGCTACCGAAAACCGAGCTAAGTACTATGAATTTGATATCCTGCTGTAGAGACGATCCTAAACCAAATTGCTGTCCTTTTGTAGAGAAAATTTCAAATCGGGTTCATGTACCTTTTGTACAAACAACAGGAATTCATATAGAAAATCCAAATAGCAATAATGACGCCATTACACGGTATAGTGACAGCTGTAACACAAGCAGTGATTTCACTTATAGCAGTCCCCTTTAGCTCAACATTAAAGTAAACTATACACGGTTGAAATTAGTATTATTTTTGTTTCTTCCATTGTGTTTCTCTGAGCTTGGTTAGGCACCAATGTACCTTTTCCCGTTATGACTTATTAGTCCACTCTGGCCACGTCTGTTTATGTCTATTTATTGACTAATCTTCTGGTATGTTGTTTTCTCATTTGTATATTGTACTTGGTACAAATGACTTGCGTGTGTTATATCTTTTTTCATTCATTCCATTGAGTTGAGGGGCTTTTGAGCTCCGAGAGGGCCCCTGGAACGGCAACCATCGTCATTTACATAATTATTGTACATGCCTCACTTGGTTCGAGGCAAAATATGGATAACTGTGGCTCAATTCTTTGGTGATAGGAGGGGTGAAGAGGAGAGGAGGGGGGTCAAAGTTATATTGGGTAAAGAACGTCGCCTTCCCATTTTCAATGTCAAAGCTCGATTAGACCCGTCTTGATGGCGGGTTTGCTAATGTCAAAGCTTGATTAAACCCGTCTTGATGGCGGGTTTGCTCCATGTCAAAGCATGATTAGACCCGTCTCGATGGCGGGTTTGCTAATGTCTAAGCTTGATTAGACCCGTCTCGATGGCGGGTTTGCTACGTTAAAGCTTGATTAGACCGTCTCGATGGTGGGTTTGCTAATGTCAAAGCTCTTGATTAGACCCGTCTCGATGGCGGGTTTGCTAATGTCAAAGCTTGATTAGACCCGTCTCGATGGCGGATTTCTAATGTCAAAGCTTGATTAGACTCGTCTCGATGGCGGGTTTGCTAACGTCAAGCTTGATTAGACCCGTCTCGATGGTGAGTTTACTAATGTCAAAGCTTGATTAGACCCGTCTCGATGGTGAGTTTGCTGTTGTTAGCTAGGCGGAACATTGTTTGTTGTTTTTTTCCTGCGTTTTAAAAGCATATTTCTTATTTGATTTGATTTACCCACATCCACAAATAAGGTGATGTCTGGGTCGGGTAGAATTTGTTTTGTTTCGCCCAGACCGCCCTGTAAACAGCCAAGGGGTCTTTAATCGTCCACAGAGTGTTGTGATATGCACACGGTTTCCTTTTTATCCTTCGTCTCCGATTGGACTAGGTGTCGTCACTTTGGACCAGTAGGTTTTTACTCGAAAAAACTCGAGAAACATTTTGATGGTTGGGTTTGCTAATGACCTTCAGGACAATTATACTCTGACTACCAAGTTCCTAATGTCCTCCCGGTGGAAAAGCACAGCCATTGCTTTGCGACAGTTGTGGCGGGAGCAGGAGTAGCATACATCAGACAACAGATGAGATCCTTCAACTTATTATGTCCCTAGAAAAAGGCCACTGTCCCTACATCCGAAAACCAGTGTTCTGAATGGGGCCAACAAGTTTACTCATTAGCAAACCCCAGATTTTCAAGGTGTTTTTTTTCTCTCCATGATCATTGAAACTTTTTTCTACGTTTGTTTTCTATTCCACCGATCAAGTCAATCAAATCGAGTCCAATAACGCCCACGTTTTCTGTCTCTCAGATCAAATACATGCTAGAATTGCACGCCAGGACAGAGGCTGATTTTGAGTTCACACGCCAAGACTTGAACATGTATGCAGCAGAGGCGAAAGATAACCAGCGCTTTCTATCCACGTTGGAACGACATTTTAGAAACATCAAATACAGCCCCAGTCTGAAGGTGAGACGTCACTCACTCCCATTGAGTGTAGAAAGAGAAAGGTACATTAAATACAGCCCCAGTCTGAAGGACGAGCTATTGCTTTGCGACAGCCCCAGTCTGAAGGTGAGACGTCATTCACTCCCATTGAGTGTAGAAAGAGAAAGGTACATCAAATACAGCCCCTGTCTGGAAGGTGAGACGATAAAGGTACATCAAATACAGCCCCAGTCTGAAGGTGAGACGTCTTCACTCTTATTGAGTGTAGAAAGTAAAGTACATCAAATACAGCCCCAGTCTGAAAGACGATAAAGGTACATCAAATACAGCCCCTGTCTGAAGGTGAGAGACTCCCATTGAGTGTAGAAAGATAAAGGTACATCAAATACAGCCCCTGTCTGAAGGTGAGACGTCACTCACTCCCATTGAGTGTAGAAAGATAAAGGTACATCAAATACATCCCCGTCTGAAGGTGAGTCATTCACTCCCATTGAGTGTAGAAAGATAAAGGTACATCAAATACAGTCCCTGTCTGAAGGTGAGACGTCACTCACTCCCATTGAGTATAGAAAGATAAAGGTACATCAAATACAGCCCCTGTCTGAAGGTGAGACGATAAACATGTACGCATCAGGATACAGCCCCTGTTTGAAGGTAAGACGTCCTCACTCCTACTGAGTGTAGAAAGATAAAGGTGGCTTTTTATAGTCCGTTTAGCACAACATCTGTATAATACAGCCCCAAAGTCTGAAGGTGAGACATACAGTACTAACCATCTGACCCTATTAGTGGGTACTCATTCACACCTGAGTCAAATGAGGAAATCAAGTAAAGAACCTTTCCTAAGAATACAACGTTGTGAAAAACCTACCTGTGCCACTCCCATTGAGTCGTAGAAAGACAACAAGGTACATCAAACTCGTTAATCAGTTCCCTTGTCTGAAAATGAGAATTAATAAGGGCACACGCATTCTTCTAAATTAACTTTGAGTAAATAGAAAAATAAAGCAAACTTGATTTAGGGTCATTATCAAAGACAGCCCCAGTCTATAGGTGAAACAGAACGGTTGGTAACTCACAACCCACTGAGTATAGAAAGATCCAAAGTGCTTGGTAGTATGGACAATGTGTGCGATCTTCCCAAAGGAACACAATACAGGCTCGAACCAGGATCTCGTGAGCCAACATAGTCTATCCGAATGGCCAACAGTTACACCGTTTATTATATTTTCCAGTCTTGCCACAGTGTGTGTTCTTCTTGATAATTACCATCTTTAATAAGATGAAGATGAAGATGAAGATGAAGGTGAAGATGAAGATGAAGATCAAAAATAAAGATAAAGATAAACCGGATTTACAGTTCTGAAGGCTCACGGACTGAACATTGATCCCCCAGCAGGCCATTTCATTGAAAGTCCTTCTCAACTGAGGATGTTAGAATTTTGACAACATCATTTCACTACCCATAGCTGTTACACTGGGTAAAGTGAGAACAGTAGCGGGAAGTACCTTTCCGAAGAGTAGAACGTTATGAAAACCTCCGAACCTGTGCCAGCCTTTGGGTTTGAACCAGTGTCGTCGTGATTAAAGCTCACAACACTACATTTCAACTACAACTCCTCATGATACATCCTTAAACAATATAAACATCCAGTAATAACTTGTCCCTGAAAAATGAGCATTATATAAGGGTACACGCCTGTCTTCTAAATTAACTTTTATGTAAATATAAAAATTAAAGCAAAGTTCCTTTAGGGTCATTACGGCCCATTAAAGAGCCGGGGCTTATCCCAGTTTCTATAGCGTAAAAACAGAACTTTTTGTAATGGGTTCACAACCTGGATAGAAACGCTAGTCGATTACGGGTTATATCAAGTACGATTATTAGATCAAATTAGTACCGATACTGAAGTTTGCGGCCATTTGCAGTTCTCGATATTGGAGTATGGACAATGATCGGAAATCGAGAAATTAGATCTTTAACAAGTTTTGGGGAACACAAACAATATTTTCCCAATCAATTAAAACACTGATTTGATCTAAAAGTTTATCTCTAAGAACCTAAAGCAAGTCCGAAATAGTAAAATAACCGAATGGCCACTTTATGTTATAAGCGGTCAAAATAAGATATACGTTTATTATATTTTCCATTGCCGTCTTGCCACAGTGTGTGGTCTTCTGATAATCACCAACTTTAATAAGATGAAGATGAAGATGATAATAGATAGAAGATGAAGATAGATAGAAGATGAAGAGGAAGAGGAAGAGGAAGGAGAAGATGAAGATGTTAAAAAGGATGAAGACGAAGACGAGATTGATTCAGAGCACCAGAAGATGAAGATTGAAGACAATACCAGATGAGATTGTAAGAGGAAGAGCCATTAGATTCAGAGACCAGACAACACCACGAATTGGATGAAGACGAGCCATTAATTTTAGAGTACCAGACAAAAACGAAGATTTATAACAAGACAACAAAATTGGATTTATAAAGATAAACCACGAGCCATTGTATTTTAGCAGTTCGTATAACCACGAGCCATTGGATTTATAGCACTAGACAACTCACGAGCCATTGGATTCATAGTCAGACAACACCACGATCATTGATCATAGCACTAGACAACACCACGAGCCATTGGATTCATAGTCTAGACAACACCACGAGCCATTGGATCATAGCACTAGACAACACCACGAGCCATTGGATTTATAACATTGTCACGAGCCATTGGATTCAGAGCACCAGAGAACACCACGAGCCATTGGATTCAGAGCACCAGAGAACACCACGAGCCATTGGATTCAGAGCACCAGAGAACACCACGAGCCATTGGATTCAGAGCACCAGAGAACACCACGAGCCATTGGATTCAGAGCACCAGAGAACACCACGAGCCATTGAATTCTACATCGGCAACAACAACAAAAAATAAAAATAATAAAAAGGGATTTTTAGTCCGGATCCCCACAGAAGTGCAGGCGTACCCGCTTTACAATCGTTTATTATTCAGGCCATGGTTTAAAGCATTTGGAAACTCCCATGGGTGGGGAGTATACTGAACATAATAATAATAAATCTTTATTGTCCTTTTCAGGCAATTCATATTAAATAGCTGTCTGTTAGGCACTTCTTACTAACACCCTACAAGGTCAGGCACCAATCCGTGACTGTGAAGGCAAAAGGCACGACAGGCCATGCCAATACGTCCCTTCACCCATATGAAGTTCTGACATGTTTATTACATCTATATATATATAATGACACATTAATGTAAACATGGCATTCTTGAGGGGACTCGGCAGTCCAGAGGCAAAGTGTAAGCCTCTCAAACGCCGAAAATGTTCGCCCCCCCCCTGTTTCCCTGGTCCAGGTAAGTGGATCGACGCCTAGGCCGGAGACGGACGATAAGAAGGAGGTCCCTGTGCTTTCTGGATTTATCCAAATCCCCACTAAGGTGTCTTGAGATTTTTGGTAGATCATTTCGTCCGGACTATTTGCCTTTAAACAGACAAGGATCCCTTGAGCTGTTTACACTCGAGAAAATGTTTCAGTCTGGGCAAACGAGCTTTCGGTTGAGAGGATCGAACCCTACCTTTTGGCTGAGAGGTCGCCTTGGACGCGAGTGCGCAGATCACAACACTATGTGCACGTTAAAGATCCCTTGGCTGTTTCAAAGCAGTCTGGGCAAATTAAAAGACCTACCAAATCAAATAAATTCAAATCAAATCAAATCAAATCAAATCAAATCAAATTAAATCAAATCAAATCAAATTGAATTAAATCAGATCGAACCTGTCCCATAGTAAGTTTGTCTCCACGCATAATAGCTGGTTGTTATTTGAATCTGGCTCATCGGCATTCGCGTGTAATCATTTAATTTACTATTCGTCCAACAGTCGGTGATAGAGACGCTGCCCCAACTGATGAACTCTCTCCGCCTGGTGTGGATCATCTCCCGCAATTACAACACAGATGAACAGTTCGTGCCCCTCATGGAACGCGTAGCCTGGGAGCTTAGTGAGCGAGTCGTACAGCTGATTGAAGTACAAACCATCTTCGAGTGAGTTCTGATATCAATAAATGTTGAATGAAAATACCTGTTGAGTTAGTAACGCATTCGGTAAAGCATTTTTTGTTTTCCATATAATGTCTTCACTCTCTTTGTTGATATTCAGTATTTTTTATTATTTTTATTTTTTACAATTAATTTCGTACGTCTCTTTGTTAATACTATTCATTATTATATATGTATATATATATCTTTTTTTACACTTAATGTCGTAACTCTCGTTGTCAATATTCATTATTTCGTTTTTGTTTTACAATTACTGTCGTATATCTCGCTCTTAATATTCATTATTTTGTATTTGTTTCTTTTTTACAATTACTGTCGTAACTCATGCTGTTAATAATAATCATCTTGTATTTCCTTATTGATTGATTTGTGCTGTTAGTGTTTAGTTCATATTTTAATCATGTATTATGTGTTATTGCAATGATATATATATATATATATATATATATATATATATATATATATATATATATATATATATATATATATATATATATATATATATATATATAACCTGTTGTCTATAATAGTGCTACACAGCACATAGCTTAACGTCTCCATCCCTTCTTCTGAGGTTTGCGTCCGTCCTGTACACCGTCGTACCGCTGTAGTGCGGTGTGCAAATGTTGACCTGGTCTACTTACACGGAAACAAATAAATATAACACCTTGAGCATCTCGTCTTCTCCTTTCTTCTTTTATAAAATGAGACGGGGTCGTTTGAGCTCCTGGAGAGAGCTCTTGGAACGGCGACAAAATCGCTCGCGGCCTCAGCTGGCATCGGGGCTAGTTGTGGGTCCTTGCCGCTTAATCCACCTTCGGCGGTCGGGTGAGCCACGTTAGTTACATTGGGTAAGGTAGGTAAGCAGCTACCCCCATCAATGCTCAAGCTCGCTTAGCTCCCTAGCGAGGGCAGGTCGACTGTTGGTCGTTGAGGAATTATAGGAAAATCTCGTCAAAAACCGAAAGATGCGAGTAACTTTGGATACATGAACGCTCAAGACGTAAAGGGTAAAGGTCATGCAGCATTGTGGGGGGGGGGGAGGGGGGCTGTCGAGATAGTTTGAAAAATCGTTCCCGAAGTCCAGGAAAATGGCTCGTTATGTGGCGCCCAAGACAAATCCCAAGCAAAAACACCAACCAGCAGTCCTCCTCAAAAAGATACACAAAAAACCCCAATAACCCCAAAACAAACTCAATCCTTACAACGAATCAATACACATCATCAATAGGCATCATCAATAGACATCATCAGTAGACATCATCAACACCATCATCAATAGACATCATCAATAGACATCCTCAATAGACATTATCAATAGGCATCATCAATAGACATCATCAATATACATCATCAATAGATATCATCAATAGACATCATCAATAGACATCATCAATAGAAATCATCAATAGACATCGTAAATAGACATCATCAATAGACATAATCAATAAGGATGGTCAATAGACATCATCAATAGGCATGATTAATAGACATCATCAAATAGACATCAATAGACATCATCAATAGACATCATCAATAAGCATCATCAATAGACATCATCAATAGACATCATCAATAGACATCATCAATATACATCATCAATATACAGCATCAATAGACATCATCAATAGGCATGATCAATAGACATCATCAATATACATCATCAATAGACATCATTAACGACACCATCAATAGATATCATCAATAGACATCATCAATACACATCATCAATAGATATCATCAATAGACATCATCAATAGACATGATCAATAGACATTGACAATATACATCATCAATAGACATAATAAATGAGGATGGTCAATAGACATCATCAATAGACGTCATCAATAAGCATCATCAATATACATCATCAATAGACATCATCAATATACATCATCAATATACATCGTCAATAGACATCATCAACAGACATCATCAATACACATCATCAATGAAAACTCCCCTAAGAAAGTAAAAAAAGCAATAATAGCAGATGGGAATTGTGATCAGTATTTGTCACTCGATTTATCTCCTCCTTGGATGGAGCGACCATATCAGGCGCGTTACACCAATGCCACCAAGTTCATAATAAACGCCATTTTAAATAGGATTGATAATAATGTCAAATATTTCAGTTGCGGGCGAAAATCGTTGACAAAGATAAAATTTGATGCTCTCTCTAATATAATTGCTATTCAGGGAAGAGATTGATACCATCAAGTTGACAACCTTCTGGTGCATCTCTCTGTTGGAAACGTGGAATCAGTGCTACCTGAAAACCAGGGCCAAGATCGAAGCCTCTGGGAGAGACACGCGCTGGGGAGTTCGACCGGAAGCGCCTGTTTGACCGCACTGATTACATTGCCAGCATTTGCCAAGATCTCTACGACATGGCAGTGGCACGTCGATTTTTTTTCTCACTTTGTTCAATCTTTTCAGCCCCATTCGCGTGATGATGTGAGTTACTTCAAAGCCAATACGGCCCATAGGGCTGGATTTTATCCGGTTTGTGTAGCGTGAAGAAGGACAGTTGATGATAATCGCGTCCCGGACAGGACTCTAATCTCGACGCGGGCTTTTACCTTAAGCTACTGCTTGTACCCATTCGCACCTGCATCGAGTGGGGAAAATGTGTGTTAAGCGTCTTTCCAAAGGAACACAATGTCGGATCTAGCATTGCTAAGATTCGAACCCGGGACCTCATGATCCCCAGTCCGGCAGCCTAACCACTCGGCCACCGGCGCCACACAGCCCGCCAAAACTGTGGGCTAATATTGTCGTTTCTTCCCCCCCCTCACCCCCTTCTATTCTTCGTCTTAAAACATGTGGTAGATTAAATCCTGAGATCTTTGCTGACGTTTATAAAATATGTTTATGTCAAATGGTTAAGAGTTGCAATAAAGTTCAGATACAAACGTGTTAACGTAGATCTAACAAACAATTAATAGAGACGCAATTTCCTTATTATTCAATACGTTTGACTCGGTCACTTTGACTCACAGCTTGTCTTTACTGTTGCTTCAAAGGCAGACTTTTACTTTAATGTATTTATTTGTAGGGGCTGAATGGTTGGTGTGTAGAAAATGAATCGAGGTTTTAAATTCTTTGCTTCCCGTTGCCATGTTGCGTCCGCGTGTATTTTATTCAGGTGTCATCACCACAATGCCATCTTGTTAGTAAGTATTGGTGGGGGGACGCGGTACTCCTGCAGAGGCAAGGTTTCGGCCTCTCAACCAAAAAGTAGTGAGTTCGAGCCCCACCGACGATTAAAAAACTGTCTGGAGCTTTTTCGAGCAAATTCTACCACAATACGACGACACCTAGTCCCATCGGAGATGGATGGACGATTAAAAAGGAGGTCCCGTGTGCAGATCACAACACTCTGTGCACGTTAAAGATCCCTTGACTGTTTACAGGGCAGTCCGGGCAAAATTAGAAATCCTACCAAAAACCCCCGAGATCACCTTACTTGTGGATGTGGGTAAATCAAATCAAATCAAAGCAAGTATTAGATGTTATTATGTTAACACTTTCTTATACGTTATGTTGTCAATAGTCATCACAAAAACAATTAATTGAATCGATTTTCTTACGTCTATGGGTTATACTTTTAATGTTTCCCCCTTTTGTTTGCAGGTTATGGAAGAGTTCAACAACATCTTTGGCCCCGAGCTGAAAAAAGTGACAGGCGAGGCGCAGCGAATCGATGCCATAATATCGCAGGTCAAGCAGCTGGTTGACCCTTTGTTCACGGTGAAAGAATGGGCAATATGGCGGGGGAGGGGGGAGGGTGTGAGGGCCCGGTGATGAGTACGATATGATCTTGATGTTAATTACACTACACCATGAAATATAACTCTCATTCTCTTTCTGTCTGTCTGTCTGTCTGTCTGTCTCCACCCGTCTCCTTCTCTCTCTCTCTCTCTTTCTCTCTCTCTCTCTCTCTCTCTCTCTCTCTCTCTCTCTCTCTCTCTCTCTCTCTCTCTTTCTCTCTGTCCCACTCTCTCTCTCTCTCTCTCTCTCTCTCTCTCTCTCTCTCTCTCTCTCTCTCTCTCTCTCTCTGTCTCTCTCTTTCTCTCTCTCCCTCTCCCTCGTTCTTTCTCTCTCTTTTTTCTCTCTCTCTCTCTCTAAGTTCTCTCTCTCTCGGTCTCGTAACTCTTCTTCTTGTTCTCTCTCTCTTTCTCCTCTCTCTCTCTCATTGATTCTCTCTCATTTATTGTTACATATTTCTGCATTTCTCTTAATTGATTGGTTCTATCTCTTTATTGTCTCTCTATTCTCTCTGCTCTCTCTTCATCTCTCTTGGTCTTTAACATTCCTTGTTATTAATCATTTCAGTTATTTCCACATTGATTGGTCTATAACACTTATTGTTACACATTTCACCATTTCTCACATTGATTGGTCTATAACACTTATTGTTACACATTTCACCATTTCCACATTGATTGGTCTATAACACTTATTATATTTCACATTTCCACGTTGATTGGTCTTAACATTTTGTTACACATTTCACCATTTCCACGTTGAGTGGTCTATAACAATTATTGTTACACATTTCACCATTTCCACGTTGAGTGGTCTATAACATTTAGTGTTACACATTTCACCATTTCCACGTTGAGTGGTCTATAACATTTAGTGTTACACATTTCACCATTTCCACGTTGAGTGGTCTATAACATTTAGTATTACACATTTCACCATTTCCACGTTAAGTGGTCTATAACATTTAGTATTTGATTCGATAGCACAGTGGCCACTTGATCACCATTTCAAACATAATGTATAATATGAAATGTTACAAGAGAGTTTGTGTTAATCAAATAGGAAGATTTTCTCTGAAAAAGCTTCACAGATATCTGTATAATATTGTTGTCGTACTTGGTATTTTAAAGATGATGAGGGAGTCCAATGAAGATATGCTGTTCAATAATTGGTTTGCCCAGAAACATTACAAACACTGTGTCCAAATAGAGAATTATTTTACTGCCAGAGTATTTAGGCCACAAGAGCGCCATTGCAGAGAAAGGGAAAACCAAGAAATCCGTGGCAAAGAGAGTGGAGAGGGAGATTGGGGATGTCTTGATCGTAGGAACTGGAGGGCTTTTGCTGTTGACGAGAACTGCGTACCAGATGATATGTCGTTGTCTGATGATTCTGAGATTGTCGTATGATTTTGAAAAGAAAAAAGAAAATGATTGGTTTTGTTTGTTTTGTTTTTCATTGAAAAATAAACCCCAATTTATTTCTTATCCTGATATATATATAGAGATCAGAGAGAGAGACAGAGAGAGAGAGAGAGAGAGAGAGAGAGAGAGAGAGAGAGAGAGAGAGAGAGACAGACAGACAGACAGACAGACAGACAGAGAGAGAGAGAGAGAGAGAGAGAGAGAGAGAGAGAGAGAGAGAGAGAGACAGACAGACAGACAGACAGACAGACAGACAGACAGAAGACTCAGACTAGGGGGAAGAGAGATAGAGAGACATAAGAGAGTGGCAGCCAGACAGACAGACAGACATACAGACAGAAGGTAAACCATGACAGAGAACACAGAGAGAGAGAGAGAATCATTAGAGACAGAGACAGAGATAGAGACAGAGACAGAGAGACAGAGGGACAGAGAGACAGGGACAGAAGAGAGAGAGACAGAGAGACAGAGAGACAGAGAGACAGAGAGAGCGAGAGAGACAGAGAGAGAGAGAGAGAGAGAGAGAGAGAGAGAGAGAGAGAGAGAGAGAGAGAGAGAGAGAGAGAGAGAGAGAGAGAGAGAGAGAGAGAGAGAGAGAGAGAGAGAGAGAGAGAGAGAGAGAGAGAGAGAGAGAGAGAGAGAAAGGGGGAAAGAGAAAGAGAGACACAGCCAGCCAGACAGACAGACATACAGACAGACACAGAGACAGAGACACAGAGACAGAGAGAGACAGAGAGACACAGAGACAGAGAGACAGAGAGACAGAGAGACAGAAAGACAGAGAGACAGAGACAGGTAAACTGCCATGGCTCAGAACCCAGCAGGAAAATGATCTATTCAGACACGCCAAAAGTAAATGTGGAGTGGGAGCAAAGCCAATCTATCACATGTTTACCTTGCTCTGAACACTGACTAGAAAAAACTTAATTCTACGTAAACAATGATGAATCGACGAGAGCGTGACTTCTATAATAATCCATTAAATTGAAATGCGACTATATTTGACATAAATTGTTACTATTTTATTTGTATTCTCGCTTTTGTAAAATTTCTGAAATCTAAAAAAAAAATGAAAAAAATAAAATAAGAATATAAGTAAATAAATTTAAAAACAATTGAAATTTATCACATCTAACCTTCCAGTTGTCTTACGAAAGTAAACCGAGCAACTCATTGCAACTTTTGAAGACCAAGTTTTATAAAGAGTAGCACAGACATGGCAAGCTTTTCATCGACGAATCTTTCCAGGTTGGATTTTGCTACTGATTTTGTGGAAGTAAAATTGGGTTCTGATTGTTACATATAACGAAGAGATATGGATGGATGCTCGTATGCTGTATTTCGTTGTTGATTGGAAGGAGGGGGTTGGGGGTTGCTTGATCTTTTGTTTTTGTTGGCGTTGTTCTTGTTGCACAGCTTTTGCACCACCTATCAAGACTAGGCAAATTCAGAAATAACTGTATCTTCCTATAAATCTTTTTTAATCTGCTCTAACTAACTGGCACCCTGAAGTATCCTGGAACACAAACGTAGTAAAGTTCATATTCATAAGGTAAACATTTTTTCTTAATGCACGTTGGTGAATAAAACACAAATGTCCAAAAATGCCATCCATGAAGATTACGAGTCAGAGATTTAAGCGGACATTTATAATGTAAACCGGCGGACATAAGATATCAATATTAAGCCATTGTGCATCACGGTTTTGACCGTTACAAGACGATGGCATGAACGTGATAGGAAAGACCACCAGGGTAACAATCATACATTTATAATGTAATATGACGGACCAGAAACAAGACCAGGAAGTTGTAACGTGGTTTTGAAGGCAAGATGGCGGATCGGAAACAACATGATGAACAGAAAATGTGTACACAGAAAGGAAATTTTTGTTTTTTGTCTGATGTCAACTCCACGGGAACATTCAAGTCTCCCAAATCATTTCACTTTTTTTCTTTCACTTTCACTTTTCAACTTCACTTTTCACTCTTTCATTATCCTTTCACTTATCCTTGCATCGCCTAATTCACTATGAGATCACCCCAAATAGTGGTCAAGGTAAATCCAATGACCCAAAATGACGGTTTGAGTAGAACGACTGATGAACGGCCACACCAAGACGTGATGCTAACAATCTCACTGTTACAGACAGGTGGCCCATTCAGATCGTTCTCAGTGTCAAGGGCACAAAACTGTTCTAGTGAAGATATGTTCGAGTTGATAACGGTTTCAAATTAATTGACATTTAGTGCACCACGAATTTAGTTTGAATAATTGTGCTATTGCAGTTATTGCTATTATTTTTTGTCTGTCTGTCTCTTATATAAACATTTACCCTCAGCTCTCTTTTCTCTCTTTCATCACTCCTGGAAGATACGGCGCCAACAAAAATCTCCATTCAACTCTGTCCATTCGTCTGATTTCGGTTCATGACTTTCTTATTTACTTTCGTTTTTCTTCTTACTGTCCTTTGCTGGTCCTTCCATTATCAGAATCACGGTGGACGAAAGGTGACAATCTTATCAAATACAACAGAACAAATCATAGATAAATCTTTATTGTCCATTCAAGCAATTTTTCGCTTGACATAGTGCTTGGAAAACTAAAAATATAGGATATACATATTGACATTAACAATTGAAGGGACACTTGTACTCCGAAATATATATAAAGTCTACATCAAGAGGTGATCTCGTGAGTTTTGGTAAAAAATGTTTTGCCCACATGAACTATTAAGATCTTTAACGAACAAAGTGTTGTGATCTGCACACAGGATTGTTAGCCATTCCGATGGGACTACGTGACGATCCATCTATC
The DNA here is from genome assembly GCA_037039925.1 of Doris montereyensis. NCBI lineage: Eukaryota > Metazoa > Mollusca > Gastropoda > Nudibranchia > Dorididae > Doris > Doris montereyensis. The sequence continues at coordinate 44,562 of JAXRKP010000527.1, forward strand.
AAATCAGGGATGAGGTGGGTGGGCGGGGTCAGGTTTGAACGAAAAGAAAAAAAACCTCGGAAAAATTTTGTCAACCTGCCGGAGTTTTTAATTCACGATTGAGAGGCCGACACCTTGCCTCTGGAGTACCCCTTGACATACCAAAAGGTTAAATCCGAAATGACGCTACTGTCCTGTCTCCTTAGGAACATGGAAGATAGTGATAATCATTAAGCCATTTTCTCAGAAATGTAAACCAAATGACATGAACATAAGAAAATGACAATCATTGTTGCGGTTTGTCCATTTTCAAACTAAGCCATTCATGAGTTGCTTCTCAAATGATATTCAGTCAAGAGATACCAAACTAGCAATAAAGGTGTTCCACATTTTTGGGAACAAAGGCAAAGATAATGAGAGAGAGAGAGAGAGAGAGAGAGAGAGAGAGAGAGAGAGAGAGAGAGAGAGAGAGAGAGAGAGAGAGAGAGAGAGAGAGAGAGAGAGAGAGAGAGAGAGAGAGAGAGAGAGAGAGAGAGAGAGAGAGAGAGAGAGAGAGAGAGAGAGAGAGAGAGAGAGAGAGAGAGAGAGAGAGACAATCATTAAGCCATTTATAATGTAAACGAGAGAGAGAGAGAGAGAGAGAGAGAGAGAGAGAGAGAGAGAGAGAGAGAGAGAGAGAGAGAGAGAGAGAGAGAGAGAGAGAGAGAGAGAGAGAGAGAGAGAGAGAGAGAGAGAGAGAGAGAGAGAGAGAGAGACATGACATGAACATAAGATAATGACAGACAGACAGACAGACAGACATTTATAACGTAAACCATGACATGAACATAAGATAATGACAATCATTAAGCCATTTATAATGTAAATATATGACATGAACATAAGATAATGACAATCATTAAGCCATTTATAATGTAAACCATGGCATGGACATAAGATAATGACAATCATTAAGCCATTTATAATGTAAACCATGACATGAACTGTTAAATTATGTTTTCTTTGGAAGTCAACTTATAAAAATACATCAATTAAATATTGATCTGTTACGATGATAAGGTTTACTATTTTTTTTTACGTATTTATATTATTATGATCCGATGAGAGCAAGCACCTGTTCATGGAATTGGAATCACGAAGACTTGAACTCCCAGGAATCCTGGGAGCGGTTTCTCTTCTATCGGATCAAATCGAGTTCATCCGGTTCCAAGCTTGGGAAGAGAGGGATTCAGATATCAGCAGACTTGTAGGATTTTTTATTAACCTGTATTATTCATTCTTACCCTGTTGCTGATATGTAACACTAGCACTGAAATCAATTATGATTCAGAGATACCTTTCCTCTGTTATAACACAGCCAAACTAAAAAGATAAAATTGTGTGTTGTTTCCTGTCGTTCCTGCCCTTTAGTCCTTCACAGATATCTGGTTGTCAAAGATGATGAGGAGTATGAACAAAATTGGTTTGTCACTGACAAAATTAGATAGTATTATACCATTGCTGAAAACTCTCTCTCTCTCTCTTTGATCGTAAACTGTTAGTTGATTTAAAGTATGTCTGTCTGTCTGAACATAAGATAGTGATAATCATTAAGCCATTTATAATGTAAACCATGGCATGAAAAAACATAAGATAGAAAGAAAGAGAAATGTAAAAATAGAAGTGATAATCATTAATTCATAAGGTAAACCATGACGAATCATTAAATATGTAAACCATGACATGAACAACATTTTTAAAGAAACTGATTGGTTTTGTTTGTTTTGATGAAAATGTAAGATAGAAACAATTGATTGAGCAATAGAGAAACTTGAAACCAGAAATAAGAATGATGTTCAAGGTTCTAACTTGTCTGGTTGTTTGAACTCAAGCCAGTATCAATCTTCTTATACTAAAAGTTAACAACATGCTTATGTCAAAGACATAGCCGTGAAATTTCACTTTAAAGATGCTTAAGCCAAACTTGAAATTTCACTTTGAGATCAATTTGAACATGACAGTCATTTTCTTTTTATTGCACAGGTTATTGCCAACGTTGATACAAAGGTTCTTGTCACGTTACCGTTGACATCAATTTGCCGTAAGCATCTTGACGTTACCGTACATCAGGTTCTTGCTTTTATATTGACCAGGTTCTTGTCAACCACTGACATGAACAGGTTCTTGCCAACGTTGTTTTGCAGGTTCGTACATGATAGGTTCTTGCCAACGTTACCGTACATGACAGGTTCTTGCCAACGTAAACCGTACATGAACAGGTTCATTGCCAATGTTGCCGTCAAGGTTCTTGTCAACGTTACCGTACATGACAGGTTCTTGCCAACGTTGTTTTACATGACAGGTTCTTGTCAACGTTACCGTACATGAGATAGTTCTTGTCAACGTTACCGTACAGGTTCTTGCCAACGTTGCCGTACATGACAGGTTCTTGTCAACGTTGCCGTACATGAATGAGGTTCTTGTCAACGTTACCGTACATGACAGGTTCTTGCCAACGTTGCCGTACATGACAGGTTCTTGTCAACGTTACCGTACATAAGGTTCTTGCCAACGTTGTTTTACATGATAATGTTCTTAAGTCAACGTTACCGTACATGACTGGTTCTTGCCAACGTAAATACAACCGTACATGAAAGGGAAAATTGTCAACGTTACCGTACATGACAGATTCTTGTCAACGTTACCGTACATGATAGGTTCTTGTCAACGTTACCCTACATGACAGGTTCTTGCCAATGTTGCCGTACATGGCAGGTTCTTGTCAACGTTACCGTACATGACAGGTTCTTGCCAATGAATATTACCGTTGTTTTACATGACAGGTTCTTGTCAACGTTACCGTACATGACAGGTTCTTGTCAACGTTACCCAGTATCAATCTTCTTATCCTAAAAGTTTACAATATTGTCAACGTTACCGTACATGACAGGTTCTTGCCAACGTTGCCGTACATGACAGGTTCTTGCCAACGTTGCCGTACATGACAGGTTCTTGCCAACGTTACCGTACATGACAGGTTCTGCCAACGTTGTTCTTGTCAACGTTACCGTACATGACAGGTTCTTGCCAACGTTGACAGGTTCGTACATGACAGGTTCTTGTCAACGTTACCGTACATGACAGGTTCTTGCCAACGTTGCCGTACATGACAGGTTCTTGTCAACGTTGCCGTACATGACAGGTTCTTGTCAACGTTGCCATACATGGCAGGTTCTTGCCAATGTTGCCGTACATGACAGGTTCTTGCCAATGTTACCGTACATGACATGTTCTTGCCAATGTTACCGTATATGACAGGTTCTTGTCAACGTTACCGTACATGACAGGTTCTTGTCAACGTTACCGTACATGACAGGTTCTTGTCAACGTTACCGTACATGACAGGTTCTTGCCAATGTTACCGTACATGACAGGTTCTTGTCAACGTTACCGTACATGACATGTTCTTGCCAATGTTACCGTACATGACAGGTTCTTGCCAATGTTACCGTACATGACAGGTTCTTGCCAATGTTGCCGTACATGACAGGTTCTTGCCAATGTTGCCGTACATGACAGGTTCTTGTCAACGTTGCCGTACACGACAGGTTCTTGCCAATGTTGCCGTACATGACAGGTTCTTGCCAATGTTGCCGTACATGACAGGTTCTTGTCAACGTTGCCGTACATGACAGGTTCTTGCCAATGTTGCCGTACACGACAGGTTCTTGCCAATGTTGCCGTACACGACAGGTTCTTGCCAATGTTGCGGTACACGACAGGTTCTTGCCAATGTTGCCGTACACAACATTGCCCGTTGCGGTACACGACATGTTCTTCCCAACGTTGCCGTACACGACATGTTCTTCCCAACGTTGCCGTACACGACAGGTTCTTGGCAATATTGCCGTACATGACATGTTCTTGCCAATGTTGCCATACATGACATGTTCTTGCCAATGTTGATATATGGATATATGGATATTTAAAAAAAACCCAGATAGACATACAGACAGATAGATAGTTAGATAGCTATATATATAGATATATAGATATATAGATAGATAGATAGGTAGATAGATAGATAGATAGATATATAGATAGATAGATAGATAGATATATATATATATAAATAGATATAAATAGATAATTAGATATATAGATATAGAGATAGAAAGATATGAATAGATAGATCAAAATAGATAAACATACAGACATATAGATAGTTAGATAGATAGATAGATAGATAGATAGATAGATAGATAGATAGATAGATAGATAGATTGACAGACAAACAGCCATATAGATGAATAGATAAATATATAGATATATAGATGGATAGATACATAGATAGATACATACATAGATACATAAATAGATAGATAAATAAATAGATAGATATATAGACTGACAGACTGCAGTGTGAATTATCTAATAGCCGTTTTCTCCTTCTATTTATTGCTTTATGCGTCATGCCCAGTCAAAAGCAACAGCCAGAGTGACTCGTACGTGGTGAACTTTAACCCCTCCATCCATCAGATCATCGCCGAAACCAAGTATCTGACAACCATCGGACTCGTCGTGCCCACCATTGCCAGAAACGTGGTTCTTGATGTAAGCCCTGGTGTCGTGCTTTTAGGCAAATGTGTAGTACTTATCTCTGCTTTCTCACACTTGAGTGGTGTCGGTGGCTGAGTGGTAAAGCTGTTGGACTTGGGGTCATGAGTTACCGAGTTTCGAATCCTAGCGAAGCCTAGGTCCGACGTTGTGTTCTTTGGGAAAGACACTAAACACGTACGTATTTTCCACACTCTACCCAGCTACAGGCACTAGCTTGGGAGTAAAAACTTGCGTCAGACTAGCGGCATGACCAGGAGATGTTTATTGTCACCATGTTCCGCTTCACGCTATTGAAACTTGGATGAGCTCCGGCTCTATGAGCCGTTAACGTCCTTGAAGGAACGTTATTTAAAAAAATGTTTTTTTAATATTTATCTCCCACTTGGCTCAGATGTGAATGAGTACTCATCTTTAAGTAGACAAGCTCTTATTAGAGCGCTGGTATAAAGCGTCTAATAGGTCTCTATTTCTTTTTTGTTTTGTTTTTGTTTTGTTTTTTGTTCTTGTTGGGGTTCTTTTGGGTTGGGGGAGGAGGGGGTGGGCTAGATGTTTGTTGTGTAAATTTGTTTCAAGCTTTTATTTAATTTTTCAGAATTTTTGTAATGAAAATATTTATTAATGAACAGCGTCTTAATACCAACATCCGGCTATCAATGTCAAACAGAACATTAAATAATAAGACTTAATAAAGAGATGTGCAATGAAATGTATTAGAAAAACCCCAACTTGACACCTAGCCACAATTGGAGACGGACGCTAAAAGAAAGCGCTGTGTTCAGGTCATAACACTGTGTAAACGTTAAAGATCCCATAACTGTGACACCTTTGTTGTTGATGGCGGTAACATGCGTTTGAATCAAA
>JAXRKP010000527.1:55000-97500 GCA_037039925.1 Doris montereyensis
TCCTGTCCTGTATAATCCTGTCCTGTATAATCTTGTCCTGTATAATCTTGTCCTGTATGCTCTAAAGTCATGTATAATCTTGTCCTGTATAATCTTGTCCTGTATAATCTTAAGTCCTGTATGCTCCTCTGTATAAGTCCTGTATAATCCCATGTCCTGCATGCTCTCATGTATATAAGTCCTGTATAATCCTGTCCTGTATAATCCCAAGTCCTGTATGCTCCTAAGTCCTGTATAACATAAGGGCATGTATAATCCTGTCCTGTATAATCAAGTCCTGTATAATCCCAAGTCCTGTATGCTCCTAAGTCTTGTATAAACATAAGGCATGTATAATCCTGTCCTGTATAATCCCAAGTCCTGTATAATCCCAAGTCCTGTATAATCCCAAGTCCTGTATAATCCAGTCCTGTATAATCCCAAGTCCCAAGTCCTGTATAATCCCAAGTCCCTGTATAATCAGTCCTGTATAATCCCAAGTTCTGTATAATTCTAAGTCTAACTTCTAGGCCAGCGATGTCACGTATGATGGAGATGTTGGTTTCAAAATTTGATTAATACAAAAAAAACAAAAAAAAATATACGGTGCATAGAAATTATAAATACCACAAGCTATTAACACCTGCGATAATCTATTGCACTGACTAGCTTGACCTCCTACCTTTGATATAACATGTCGTACGTAAAAGAAAATTCTAAACACATTATCTTAATTGTAATGAACTTATTTTATAATTATATTAAACTAATTCTCGGTGAGAAAATAAGCTGTTCATGCTCATGTTGATGTCTACAGAACCTTACCAGTTTTAGGGCTGTACAACACGGCGTTCACCACGTATGTGAAGACATCAACGCTATTCTCTGGCGTCTGGAAAACATGAATTTGTTTCAGTGGAAAAGTCAAGGAGAACGGTCAGGACCTGCACCCTTGTAAGGTATTGATCAAAGTAAAAATACATCATTTATCTGAACTGCTAACTTTCGTTGTGCATTGATTTATGAGGCGCTGTAGCTGCACCGCAGAGTTGTGAGCTTGTAACCATGACAACTCTGATTCAAACTCCAAGGCTGGTACAGGTGGGTTTTTCAGAACGTTGTACTCATGGAAACGTTGAGAAGGACTTTGAATGAAATGGCGTGCTATGTACAGTCGGTCAGCCTGCACTTGTGCGGGGATTTGAACTATAAATCCATCTTTATCTTTATCTGTCTTTATTGATCAAAGTAGCAAACAAATCACTGATCTGAACTGCCAACTTTTCTTACAGATCTACGTATTATTGCCTCGTTAGGCTTTAATGTCCAAAGTGAGCCTTTGACCAAAGTGTAAAAACAAAATTGGTCCCTAAACTGTCCTAATGCAATGGTACACTACCCCACTGTTAAAAGAATCAAACTAATGTGTCGAGTAATTTTCAAAGAAATAGTAAAGATAAACCAAATTATGTCCTTGACATTAGAGAAGGATCTTTTCAGAGATTTTGTATGAAGCACCAAATAAGCATCTAATTTATTATGCTTCCGAGGGAGTTGAGAAAGAAATTGAATTAAGTGGTCAGCTGAGGGATAGAAATTGTGTAAAGAAGGCAAACCTTTGATTGTACGAGATAGTAAAAATAAAAAAATAAAAAAAAAAAAAGTAAGTTAAAACTCGAACTCGAAAATTTAACGCTTCGTAAATAAAGATGTAAATTTAATTTTTTTTTGATAGACAAAACGAAACTTTGCTTTAACGTGTGAATCGGATTTTGAGTGACGGATCTACTGTTTATTGTCCACCCGAATTAATTTTTACAGCTGCGCGTTCGTTCAAACATAATTTATATGGATTGTTACGAATCTGCGTTTGAGGCAAATATAATTTGGTTACACAAAATGAAATTATTGTCCCACGTAAGAAATAAAAAGTGGTTTATTTCTTCACAATACCACCGTGTGTTCGATGAAAACCCTTTTGACTGCTCATGTTAAGCACCGAATATTTCTGCCTGTGTAGAAAAGTCGAAGTCATACCTATGAGACGAAATGTTAATGATGATGATGATGATGATGATGATGATGATGATGATGATGATGATGATGATGATGATAATGATGATGATGATGATGATGCGTCGTTAATCCCCATTGTCAGGGTAAAGGCCACGGGCGAACACACGCCATACTTCTCTGTTCTCTAGTCTGCCTGCGTCCTCATCTTGTTCCACGGTGTTCCCCCCCCCCTCGCTCGGCATCTTTCTCCACACTTCTAGACCATGGTGCTCATGGTGTGCCAACCCTTCGGTCACCTTGGGGATTCCGATATAGGACTCTCTTGGCTGTGCTTCCATCCGGCCCACGGAGGGTGTGGCCTAATCATCTTCACCTTCTTTGGCCCACTTCTGTCTCAATAGCCTTTAGGAAGGTTTTCTTCCAAAGTTCAAACATCAATGAGTACAAAATTGATCAAAACGGAGGGTGTGGCCTAACCATCTCTTCTTTGGCCCACTTCTGTCTCAATAGCCTTTCGGAAGGTTTTCTTCCAAAGTTCATATATCAATGAGTACAAAATTGATCAAGACGGAGGGTGTGGCCTAACCATCTTCACTTTCTGTAGCCCACTTCTGTCTCAATAGCCTCTCGGAAGGTTTTTTCCACAGTTTCAAATATCAATGAGTACAAAAATTGATCAAAGCCATTCTTTAACAGGAGGTATTTGACTTTGCATGGCACCAAAGAGAGCAGGACCTGGACATCCAGATGAGAAGTGTGTCTTCCATCAGCACATTTATCGACAAGATTGAGACCCTGCTATCCACCAACGAGGCGTCAACAGAGGAAAGAGAACGTGTCCGGATGTCAGACGAACTAACCGGAGGAGTGCCACAGTTCAGCCTCTACGGGCATTTCGAACGCGCCATCTTTGACGCCCTGACAACGGTACCCCTTACTTATCTCCCCTCCCCCCATGATGTCTGTTAAGAGTCCTATAACAGAAAAAAAGTCTGTTATTTAATAATAGCCGCGTGGATGGAGAAGAATGGAAGTTGTTTGTAAAGTTATTTCAGTAATCTTTAATTATTATAACGCATTGGAGGGAATGGAATGTCACCAAGTACAACATCAGTAAATACATTTACTCCCCTCCCCCCCTAAGCTTAAGATTCAAAACGGATTGATGATAAATGAATCCATATCCGTAGAAGCTGAATTGACCTTTTATCGGTGGAAACTTCATCTAAGTACAAAAAACTAAGATAATTATATCATGTCACATAAATACATAGTTTTGTAATTGACCTATATAAATGGATTTCAATTGGCGATATTTAAAATAATGCTATGCATGCAGGCGGTTTCGACCAAGATTAATAAATACAGAACGTGGTTGTGTCAAACAGCACCACGTAATGTTGTGCCCTCGCACGCTTACAGGATATGCTCTGCTTTCAACATTCACAGATGGTAGAGCGAAATCTGAGATGGTTCTTGAACCTCCTGAAGCAAGACAAACCTAAATTTAGCGTGGAAGCTCTACTGGCTCCTCCTGACGTCCTTCTCAGTCCACAGACCAACGACCTCTACAAAATATTCACCAAACACGGGCGAGACATAATTACCAGGTTTGTTTGTTTGTTTGTTTGTTTGTTTGTTGTTTGTTTGTTTGTTTGATGAACCAGAGTTCCACCGTGGCGGTGAACTCAGAGTTTATAACTGACTTTAAAAAAAAACATTTTTTAACTTCGGTTATACACAATATACTCACTGTGTTATTGGTTCATTCGTGTTTAATATTCTAGATTTTTTTGATACAATCTGATTTCTTTCAAAAATCTGAAAATGGTTTTCGGATCAATCTCTCGAAAGAGTTTGTAAATGGAATGAAATTTTATTCGTATGTCGACCAAATCAGAGCACTCCATTAAAACATATTTAATGATATAAAGGCAATCACAGGAATGACAGAAAGCTCGGTAGTCGGGGCATGATTACCAGATAGTCAGGGCATGATTACTAGCTAGTAAGGGCATAATTACCAGATAGTCGGGGCATAATTACCAGATAGATTCGTCGGGGCATGATTACCAGATAGTCGGGGCATGATTACCAGATAGTCGGGGCATCATTACCAGATAGACAGGGCATGATTGCCAGATAGTCGGGGCATGATTACCAGATAGTCGGGGCATGATTATCAGATAGTCAGGGCATGATTACCAGATAGCCAGGGCATGATTATCAGATAGTCGGGGCATGATTACCAGATAGTCAGGGCATAATTACCAGATAGTCGGGGCATGATTACCAGATAGCCAGTGCATGATTATCAGATAGTCGGGGCATGATTACCAGATAGTCGGGGCATGATTACCAGATAGTCGGGGCATGATTACCATAACCAGACAGTCAGGGCATGATTACCATGTAATTGTGGCATGATAACCAGACAGTCAGGGCATGATTACCATGTAATTGGAGCATGGTTACCAGATAGTCAGGTATGTTTACCAGATAGTCGGGGCATGATTAGCAGATGATTCGGGCATAGCTACCAGGTAATCGAAACATAGTTATGAGGTAATCGGGACGTGATTGCCAATTAATCGGGTCATAGTCACCAGGTAGTCAGGAACTAGTTACTAGATAATCGGGGCATAAGGACCAGGTAAACGGGGCATGATTATCAGATAATTGGAGCATAATTACCAGGTAATCGAGTCATAGTTATGAGGTAATTGGTACGTGATTCCCAATTACTCTGGCCATAGTCAACCTGTAGCCAGGAAATATTTACCAGATAATCAGGGTATAGTTACCATATAGTCAAAAATAATTACAGATAATCGGGGCAGAGTTACTAGGTAGTCAGAAAATAGTTACCTAATAGTCTGGGAACATAGTTATCATGTAGTCAGGAAATATTTACCTGATAATCGCGGCATAGTTACGATGCAGGCAGAAAATAGTTACCAGATAACCGGGGCATAGTTACGAGGTAGTCAGGAAATAGTTACCAGACAACCGGGGCATAGTTACGAGGTAGTCAGGAAATAGTTACCAGATAACCGGGGCATAGTTACGAGGTAGTCAGGAAATAGTTACCAGATAACCGCGGCATAGTTACGATGCAGCCAGGAAATAGTTACAAAATAACCGGGGCATAGTTACGAGGTAGTCAGGAAATATTTACCAGATAACCGCATAGTTATGATGCAGCCAGGAAATAGTTACAAAATGACCGGGGCATAGTTCCAGTAGTCAGGAAATAGTTAATAACCGGGTCATAGTTATGTTCCAGGCAGGAAATAGTTACAAAATAACCTGGGCATAGTTACGAGGCAGTCAGGAAATAGTTACCAGATAACCGGGGCATAGTTACGAGGTAGTCAGGAAATAGTTTTCAGATAACCGGGGCATAGTTACCAGTTACTCCAAATAATTGGGACCTAATTATCAGGTAATGCAGCCTCCAGTCGACCAGATCTAGGAAATAAATAATTCAAAGCTGCCAGGTGTAGGATCATTTATTATAGGCTCGTCACATGACTTGCGGAGCCATGTTTCTGTTACGAAGGGGATTTCTGCCTGAGTGTCCGTAATTGTGCCATGTATTTCATCTATTTTGTTTCGACACGAGCGTGCTTTCAAATACGGAAACCTGGTCAGAGAGGAAGAATGGGCTTTGTTGTGCGTTGCGATGACTTGAAATGAACTTGGGACTGGAATAATGTTGGCAATGTCCTGACATCTGGATTGACGCCACGGGTCGGGACGCCGAGAAGAAACAAACTGGATGTTGTTGTTGTCAAAATAGGGAATCGACGTGAGCGTTTGAGGAGGGCGGGGCTCACGATTGCAAAGCTAGGGCCTCCTTTCTTGTATTTTTTTAATAAATGGTCTTTTTTGTTGGCCACCACGGCACTGCCGTTGGTAAAAAAAATCACTTTTAGTGTTATTATTTGTAAATGTGAATGGTTGGTGGCCCGTTGTGAGTAAAAATCGGATAATGGAAAATAATAAAAATGTCACCAAACCTGAAAGAATGAAATGCTTTGATGTTGTAAAATCTATCTTCAAATTTAGAAATAAACGAAATCGGATTCATTTTTAGATATATAAATCCAGGGTATTAAAAATGAAATAGACAAATTAGAAACCAGGATGTTAAAAGCGAAATAGACACATTAAAATCCAGGATGTTAAGAGTGAAATAGACACATTAAAATCCAGGATGTTAAAAAGTGAAATAGACACATTAAAATCCAGGATGTACAGAGTGAAATACACACATTAAAATCCAGGATGTTAAATATGAAATACACACATCAAAATCCAGGATGGTAAAAATGAAATACACACATCAAAATCCAGGATATTAAAAATGAAATACACACTTTAAAATCCAGGATGGTACACACATCAAAATCCAGGATATTAAAAATGAAATACACACATTAAAATCCAGGTAAAAATGTTAAAAGGAAATAGACACATTAAAATCCATGATGTTAGAAATGAAATAGACACATTAAAATCCAGGATATTAAAATGAAATAGACACATTAAAATCCAGGATATTAAAATGAAATAGACACATTAAAATCCAGGATGTTAAAATGAAATACACACATTAAAATCCATGATGTTAGAAATGAAATAGACACTTTAAAATCGAGGATGTTAAAATGAAATAGACACATTAAAATCCAGGATGTTAAAAATGAAATAGACACATTAAAATCGAGGATGTTAAAAATGAAATAGACATTAAAATCCAGGATGTTAAAAATTAAATAGACACATTAAAATCCAGGATGTTAAAAAAAAATGAAATAGACACATTAAAATCCAGGATGTTAAAAGTTAAATAGACACATTAAAACCCAGGATGTTAGAAATGAAATAGACACATTAAAATACAGGATGTTAAAAATGAAATATACACATTAAAATCCAGGATGTTAAAAATAAAATAGACACATTAAAATCCAGGATGTTAAAAATGAAATATACACATTAAAATCCAGGATGTTAAAAGTAAAATACACACATTAAAATCCATGATGTTAGAAATGAAATAGACACATTAAAATCCTGGATGTTAGAAATGAAATAGACACATTAAAATCCATGATGTTAAAAATGAAATAGACACATTAAAATCCAGAATGTTAAAAATGAAATAGACACATTAACATCCAGGTTAAAGTGGAGCACAGAACACGTCTGCCTGTGAGGTGGGTTACATAGAGATCCCAGGGGAAATGGGTTAAGGGAAATGGGTTGTGGATAGATTTCTTCGTTCTCACCTTGATATGTAGATCTAAACCGATACCAAGAACGAGTACAAATTTGACCCACTTTAATTTGCGCCGCTAAACCGTTAACTTACCGAAAGCCGTGCATATCATTGGTTAGCAGTTCGTTAAGTAGGAGCAGCTAGAAGTCATATGACTGAGGTTGAAATACGGTGTTGCCGTCACCAGCCACAACTGTTCGGAAAAAAGACAGAACAAGCCATTTGCCCCTCGTCAAACGCTATTCGTGTCTTCATGACCACATCATACGCGATGTCATTGAGTGAGAGCAATCAGGCCAAAACTCTACTTGTTACTACGGTACAGCTAACCGCGGGAGTTGTGTTCGATTGAAACACTACAATTAATTATCTCCCATGTTGATGACTAGGATTATGCACGTGAGCGGACAGTTTTACTGTGGTCACCAAGAGGGGATACACAGTAGTTCAATAGAACACAGCTCACCGCTATGAGTGGCAACATGATAGGATAGTGTCTGCCTCACACAGCTTATGGATGAATCCACATGTGTCTGCTATGTGTTTGACATATGATGCACACAATTCCAGTCACACATAAACAGTTATGCCACTATCACTAGGCATAACACGTGGCCATGATTGGCCAACCGATTGGGCTACTGTTGAGCCAACCATTGTGTTGACAAGTGTTGTGACCCTGCACATCACGCCCGACGACCATTGACCAACAATCGTGCGATGGGTTTGCTACTACATTACACAATTTTGACGAACAACAGCAACACGTCGATCTGAGATTTTTTAAAATGGCTGACGAGACGTTTGATATTGTCTAGACAGGAACACGTGCACGATGTGTATGTGTATATAAATAGGGTTTTAGAGTTGAATCTTAAATATACATCACAACTTGATCATCACGAGTCACATTGCTAATATCGATGCGCTCATTCCGAATGTAATGTCATTTTAAAAAACTTAGAACGTAATTTAAGATAAGTTTGTAATATAATCTTTTCATAGGCGCGGCAATCTTCAAAGAGACGCCAGCCGTCAACCATTAAAAAATGTACTCATGAAAATTTCCTATCGTAGCCAGCCCGCGATCGTACAACTACATCAAATACCAGGCCCCGTCTGCCAATGTTGTTGATTGTCCGCTGATCCGACTGCCTATCACCAATTAGCATACACTATTTTTTTATTATTACACTACCACTACCCATTTCGTCGGCCGATGGTAGGTTTATGATCGATCAATGATTGGTCGACAAGATTGATCCAAGCCGTGGCACACGAATCGTATAATGTAATAATAGCGGCATGACGCGATATTCGCGATGAGCCATTGGTTGGACCCGTCTAAAAGGTCACGCATCGGGGTCACACGATATATAAATAGTATCGTGGAGCAATCATATGGCTAATGCTATCAAAAGAAGGGTCTGTTTGCAAGTGGCGGAAAGAGTGACGTATGGTAAGCGATATTTTCTGTGTCTGTATTCGTGTGAGAGAGAAACGTATACCATGCACTCGTATGCACAGCGGAAACATGGAACAATACATACGTCATTTTCATATTTTCAAGGTGGTGAATACAGACGTCATTTGTATATTTCAACGTGGTGAATTTATACGTCATTTTCATATTCCAACGTGGCGAATACATACGTCATTTTATATTCAACGTGGTGAATACACACGTCATTTTTATATTTCAACGTGGCGAATACATACGTCATTTTTATATTTCAACGTGGCGAATTTATACGTCATTTTTATATTTTAACGTGGTGAATTTATACGTCATTTTCATATTTCAACGTGGCGAAGACATCTTTTTTGAATTTGTTTTTCTACGTGAATTTAGTGAAAAAAAACACACACGTTTTGAATTTTTATATTTTCAATCACGTGGCGAATTTATGTTTGTCATTTTCTATTTTACTATGGCGAATACAAATGTCATTTTTATATTTCAGATGTGGCGAATACATACGTCATTTTTATATTTCAACGTGGCGAATTTATACGTCATTTTCATATTTCAACGTGGCGAATACATACGTCATTTTAATATTTAAGCGTCACATACGTCATTTTCAACACGACGGGAACCCGAGGCGAATACATACGTCATTTTTATATTTCACGTCGAATACATTTGTCTTAAAATACATGACGATGGTCATTTTTATATTTCAACGTGGAAATACATAGGTGTGTGAAAAATAATGTATGTTTTTGAATGTACCACAATATTAGTTTTCAACGGGCGAATTTATACGTCATGTTTTTTGGAACATACCACTATTCAACGTGGCGAAGACATTGCCACGTCATTTAGTTCTAAATGAAAACATGATCATTTCTGATATTCGTGGCGAATTTATAGTCATTTTTTATATTTCAAAATGGTGAATACATACGTATTTTCATATTTCAACACGACGCAGACATCTTTGGTTTGTGGTTTGTTTTGTCTTTTCTCAATAGAATGCATTCAGTGAAAAAATAAACACACACTTTTGAAAAGACATTCAATTCTCAATCACTTTATCAGTGACATTGCTTGCCTCTCAACTCTATTCGTCTATTTGACTATAACGATTACAATTTCTATCATATCGCTCAAATGTCATATATCTCTGTAGTATATCTACATTCTTTTATAATTCTAACTTGAGTATATTATTATTAGGTATAAAAATCCCAATAATATATTTCTTTTTGTGTGAAATGTGCACTCGTCATAGAATGATTTGGTTCATCCGATGGACGCGAGGTACCAGGAAGGAAGCGCCACCTGTCAAGGTCGACTACTGTGACGAGCCGCACATCTTTTCTTACTACCCAGACATCGCCGGGAACCCGGAGGTAAAATAAATCTTATCTGACTGTATCAGTCGACCTTTGGTTTAATATAATAATTGATTTTATAGGTTTATGTGTGTGCACGTGAAATAATAGTGTGTGTGTGTATTGTGTGTGTGTACGTGTATGTTTTATGTGAATGTACCACAATATTAGTTTCTCTACGGGCATAATAAAATCATGTAAGGGTTAAGATGGAAAAACCACAATATCCACACAAAAAAGACGAAATGAGAAAATCAACTGTTTCTTCCCTTAGTTCTAAATAAAACCTGATCACTTTGAATTTAAAAAGGATAAAGTCGGTTTTGAACAAAATTGATTTCATCAAAGGACCCTTCATTCAAAAAGTCGGGTGAAAAATCTGACACTATGTGAAAATGGCGCATTATGGAGTTTGCATCTAGCCCCCTCGTATATGTATCTTAGGGCGTGTGTTTTTTGTTTGTGGTTTGTTTTGTCTTTTTTTAATTCATTGATTTGCTTTCCTCCAACGCATCAGAAGTGATTTCTTATTCTACGAGTTTATCCGAGCGGAAAGGCGCTGCTGGTAGGTCCTATTTCTTTCCTTTCCTTCTTTCATTTTTCTTTCATCTTGCTGTTTCTCTTAATTCACCCTGGGGTCATCGCAATGGTTGACGGGGTAAATTTCAATGAAACAAACAAACGAACAAAAATCTTTAAAGTGCTTAGGTATCAAGTATTATTCATTTGATTCATCCTTTTTGAATTTCCATCAAAAGTGCCATATCGGACACCGGCGTCGGGTTTCGAACCCCAGACTTACAATTAAGGCGACTGTAGGTGAATAACGATATTATCTTGAAAGACTATTTTTGCACGCTTTATTTAATACAAATATTATATTTTATACTCTCTACTGCTATATAATGATATACAAAGACAAAGATGAATTTATTGTTAATATCCACAAACAAGTGCAGGCTCACCTACTTGGCATCATTCATCCACCGCAGGTCATTTCACTCAGAAGGTCTTCTCAATTCCCTGCAGAGAATAATACTCATTATAATACTGCCGCCTATAGGACGATTTCTACAAACACGCTGGCAAGATCTTTCTCTGCCTATTGCTGGGTACTCATTAACACCTGAAAGACAAAGTCAAATACAATTCCAAAGAGTCAAAAACAAGTCCTAGACCAACCAAGGTTTTGAAAAAGTGTCGCCGTCGACAATCCGGATGGACAACGTCAATGCCCACTCACTTGTGTCAAATGTTCATTCCACACATCTTTGTCGCTAATGCGTTGATGCATTGTAGCTGTACCATAGTGTTGTTAACTGGTAGTCAAGACGACACTGGCCCAAGCCCCACGGCTGGCACAGCTGAGTTGGGTTTTTTTTTTCTCACAACGTTGTACTCGTACGAAAGGTATGCTACTCTACTTTCCTCACTTGATTCAGGTGTGAATGAGTACCCAGCTATAGGTAGAGAAAGATATTGTCAAATTCTTCGTGGGAAAAGCCTAACAGACTCGTGTGCTGTATGTTAACCCGTAAATTGAGAAGGATTTTTGAATGAATTGGCGTGCTGGGGGGGGGGATAAGTAATGTTACAGTCGGTGATCTTACACGTACGGGGATACGTTCCGCACCAGCCCTGGCGGACGACTATAGATCCATCTTTGTCTTGTCATCTCTAATGATCATCGATGATGGTGGTGGGCAAAGAACATTTCAAGGATAGGTCTTAAATTGCAGCAGACGAGCGTCCTGTCCTGGTGAAGATGAACCATCACCTGTTACGCTTAACGCCATAGAAACCTGGGTAAGCTCAACTCTAGTATGTGCTATAATGGTTAAATTAATTCAACTTATTCTTCTTACCGTCAGATCATGGGTTTGATCACTGAGATAGACAACGCCAGCCTGAAGGCTTTGCTCAACGTGGTCAACTACATGGCCAGGTGGAAGCGCTACCGGATTTTGTGGCGGACGGATAAGGTAAGGACTCACTTCGCTACGGCCCTGTTCTGTTCTCATCGTTTTTTTGGTTCTTTTTCTCCTTCTCCTTCTCATTTTCCTTCTCCTTCTCCTTCTCCTTCTCCTCCTCCTCCTCCAAACCTTTCTCCTCCTCCTTTTCTTTTGTACATTCTCGATATTTTTCTGTCGAGCAGTTCCTTAGGTTATTCGATATTTTTTCTTTCATGTCATTGTTCACCAATTCCCAATTTGAACGGGTAACATTGTATTCGTTTCCCGTCCTTTCTTTTGTTGCAGGAAGGGCATATTGAAAAGTGGATAGAAAATTATTTTGACAACAAATTCATGTCATTGCATTCACCAATTCGAGACAACTTGAACAAGTAACTGATATATATTTATATTCTCTTTGAGTCCTTTTCTCTTCCGTTGGCCATCCTCTAGAAATGAGGCGCAGATAAAAAAACAGTCTGAAAAGTGGCACTGGCTTATTCTCTTTTCATTCATTCTGTTCACAGCTCAAACCATCGGTGGATCTTTGACAACAAATAATAGCGAATTTTATACGTCACTAAATGCATACCCGCCGGTCCTATTCATTCAAATTATCTCGAGAAAGACGTAGGCCAAAAAAAACAGTCTGTCCTTTGTTTATCAGTTACCTGTTGATGGCGTCGGTAGTTACGTTAAGTACCGGACTGAGGCCTGAAGTCTGGTTTCGGATCCTCATGCGATCCAACACGCTAAGGATATAAAAGTGGATTCGACTGCTGCGTCCTGTCCAGTAACGCTTCGATTGACGACAAGGATCAGTTCTGGGCCGTAATGGCCCCCGAAGGAACCTTATCAGGGCCATCCTCATGTATTTGATTAGAACATGCTCTAAATGACGGTAGGTCCAACTTTATCCAAAAACCTTTTGGTCTTATATCTTGGGTTTTAGTACTGTGCACTGATGTAGCTTATTCTCTTTTCATTCATTCTGTTCACATGCCCAAACCATCTGAGTGGATTTATTTATATCTTTGTTTTTATGTCATGTTTTACGTAAAGAGAAAATAAAAATAACAATAGCGTTATTCATGTAATATTATACGTCTAGGCTGTACATGGAAAAGATCATTACCCGCCCGTCCTATTCTATTCAATTGATTATCTAAATTAGTTGTTGGATCGCAATGGATAATTGATTTATTGGATATCAATGGATAATTGATTTATTGATTGCAATGGATAATTGATTTATTGAATCGCAATTGATAATTGATTGATTGAATCGCAATGGATAATTGATTTATTGAACCGCAATGGATAATTGCTTGATTGAATCGCAATGGCAATGGATTATTGATTGCAATGGATAATTGATTTATTGATTGCAATGGATAATTGATTTATTGGATCGCAATGGATAATTGATTGATTGAATCGCAATGGATAATTGATTTATTGAATCGCAATGGATAATTGATTGATTGAATTGCAATGGATAATTGATTTATTGGATTGCAATGGATAATTGATTTATTGGTTAACCAAAAGGATGAATGTTTTTTCAATTGGGGGTGGGGGATGGGGGGATAGGGACGGGGACATCTTGGTGCATGATATGTTCAGAGAGTCCCCCGATCGCCAGGCAAATTTCAAGGTGCAGGTATTCGCTGCCTGAGACCTGAAGGAAGCGTGAGAACCGCCATGCCCAGGATGCCCCCGACGGTTGAACAATTTTCTAGATTTTTTTTCGACTAAACAACTCCCTCCCCCCCTCCACCGCCTGGTTCAGGTTGGTGGATCGACACCTAGTCCCATTGGAGACGGATGATAAAAAGGAGGTCCCGTGTGCAGATCCCAACACTCTGTGCACGTTAAAGATCTCTTGGCTGTTTACTGGATAGTCCGAGCAAAAATATAAACATCCTACCAAAACCCTCGAGATCATTTTAGTAGTTGTGGATGTAGGTGAACTCAAATCAAATCAAATCAAATCAAATCAAATCAAACAAATCAAATCAAATCAAATCAAATCAACAACCCAAATCAAATCAAATCAAATCAAACAAATCAAATCAAATCAAATCAAATCAAATCAAATCAAACTCAAACAAATCAAACTCAAATCAAATCAAATCAAATCAAATCAAATCAAATCAAATCAAATCAAATCAAATTTTTTTTTTTTTTAAATCCCACCATGTCTACGCCTCTCCTGCACAGGAAAGGTCTGATGACGTGGAGGACTCGACGGACACGCTGGACGACCTGAAAGGCGTGCTGTCCACCATCAAAAGCATCAAGGACATGCAGATGGAGTGGGAGTTGCGGTGGAGGACCATCCAGGACGAATGCAGAACACTGACGCTACACAACATGCCGGTGTGTCAAGAAGAAAACCAGAGTCACGGCCTATTGTTTACTTATGAATCATTATTTTAATGTGGCTAGTGTTGAGTAATGCGATGGCATGATGACATGAGATCACATGACGTTAGCGTAACGAAGCAGAGGGAGTTACAGGATACAATCTACGGTGGACTGGTTCATCATTGTCTCTTACAGTTATCATCGGGAAAGACGTTTAACACGCATTTCCCCAATCGACCCTTATAGCAAGCACTAGCTTGGGAGTAAAAACCTGCACCAGAATAACGTCCTGACCAGGAGGTGATTATTGTCACCTGTTCCGTTCAAGCTATAAAAACTGGGATAAACCCTGGATCTATAAGCCGTAATGGCCTTGAAGGAAATTTACAATACTTTACTTAGTGTGACGTCGGTTGCCTACTTAGTGGTTAGGCTGCCAGACTTGGCATTGGGAGGTCCTGTGTTCAAATCTTAGCTAGGCTGGGTCCAAGGTTGTATTCGTAGGAAAGACGTTTAACAATGCTTCCCCCCACTCGACCCAGATGTAAATGGGTATCAGCATGTGCTGGGGAGTAAAAGCTGCTATAGATTAAAGTCTTTTCCAAAAGGCAATGTCTCATTACCTGTTTCAGGTTATATAATTCGGGCGAAAAAGACTTATTGCCTGTAAGCTTTAAGAAAATTCAGAATCTATATATAGCTCTAGAAGAAAGTTACCAGTTGTATCCTTTAACATCGAGTCCCCAGGATTATTTTAATACAATGGTGCTTTACAGCAGATGTATGTGTAGAATAGAAACTTACCATGATGGTCCCAAGAGGTAAGGTAGAGGGGAACACGGTGGTTCAGATGACGGGATTTGCAATGGAACAAACAATAACAGGAGTCATTTCTTGGAGTTTGATTAGTAACAATTCGGCTGTCCTTTTCTCTCTGTGTGTTTTGCAGTTCCCTTGCTAGTTGATGAGAAAGTGATTCAGATTGGCATTTATTGGAATTTTGAAAGAAAATAAACTGTTGTGTTTTTGTGTGTGTTTCTGATCGTGTGCAGGTGACCCCAAAAGAACTGGAACTTCAGGCAAGCCTGCCAGACAGATACCAAGCTTTGCTACTAAAGGCCCGAGACCGTAACTGTAGTCTCTGTGTCGTGAAGAAGAAATTCACTATTGTAAGTAAACGACTGGGTTTGAGTGGGGGTTCGGGTACTGTAGGGAATGGGGTATTTAGAGGAAGACGTTTTGACTGTAAATTGCCATAACGAAAAAAAATAAAGAATAATAATACTGTGATAGGTATTGTTTTTATTGCTACTAGATCTAGATCTAAGTATGTAAATGTTCCTCGTTTTTTGTCTGACGTAGGGTTATACCCGAAACGTCACGTGATTGTTCTGTCTTTATTGGTGGAGTTTTCATTTATTGTCGGTTATCACTCTTGACTTTGTTCCACCATTGTGGCTCATTTGTGTTATTTGCTGTACGCCAATAACTAATGAAAGATGCGAAATGATAAAAGGCCTAATAGGTAGAACAGAAAGACAGGGCAAGGAGGAAGTTGTCAGGCAAACCTGCCCTTCCTTAGTCACAGGGAGACAAAGAAACGATGACTGCTCTAATGGTGGTGAGCTTTAGCCATGATAGTGGAAGGCCACTTGAGGGAATAGACAAAACAAAATGATCGTAATCTTGTATTTGAATTGTTTTTTTATCCAGAATCTAGTGAGAAATACTTGGGGAAACTTAATGTTGAGTAGATGACAAATCCTCTCATTTTATTTAAGGAGTAAAATGCACTCTTAGAGTTTGCTTGTTGATTTATTCATTTAGTTATTTATCTATTTCATAAAATTCCTGTCAATTTTCAATCATTTAAGATAGCAACTGACTACAAGATGCAGTATTGATAGATGTAATAGAAGTCATTTCATAAGTTTGAATGGAATAAACTCAACTATCAAAACTGGCTTGTTGACACAACACTCACGTGTCAACTCACCCGTATCCTTGAAAGTACAAAAAAGAAATAAATAAATAAAGAAATAAATATTGATAATAATAATTTATCAAACGCAATGATAACATAGATATCTCCTGAAGCGATCAACACCCGCATTGTAAAAGATTTCCTTGGTTTACCAGATTACGCAAAGGTTTGTGACCAGGTTCAAGGACGATGTGGAAGCTTTCTACAACCGTTTCCTAGATGAAGGCCCCACAGCGGTCACGGATGATCTGGCAGTCGGTTGGTACATTTTGGATTTCGTGGTTTTTGTGGGGACTGTCGGAAGGGGGGAGGCGCAGCTTGGAAGAATAGGGGAAGGAAAGGAAAGGAAAGAAAAAGGGAGAAAGTACAAAGAAAGAGAGAAACGGAAAATGTCAGGAAAGGAGAGGAACGGAGGGGGAAAGTAAAGAAAAGGAGAAAGGAGATGTCAAACGGAGGGGAGGGAATGTCAAAGAAAGGAGAGAAACGGAAGCAATGTCAGGAAAGGAGAGGAACGGAGGGGAGGGAAAGGGGAAGAAACGGAAGGGATGTCAGGAGAGGAAGGAGGGGAGGAACAAAGAAAGGAAGAGACGGAAGGAATGGATGCAGAGAAAAGGAGAGGAACGGAGGGGAAGGGAAATGCAGAGGAAGGAGAGGAACGGAGGGGAAGGGAGCAGAGAAAAGAGGAACGGAGGGAAAGTAAAGAAAAAGGAAAGGAAAGGAAAATAATGGAAATAAGGGGAAGAGAAGAGAAGAAAGAAGAAAAAGGGACTGGTAGGGAAGGGAAAGAAAGGAAAGGGTAGAAAAGTTGTTACAAAGGGTAATGGAGCGAGACAATTTTCTCCAGATCTAGATGTTGACGAAGGCGTAGACACAAGCCAGAAACGCCAACGCTCAATTAATAATTACAACAAAGACGTTTATTATACTCCCAGTCTACAATCAATCAATGAAGTGAAGCAATCTCACAATGCTGGCATATAAAGGTGGAATCACAGTCATGTACTTCTCTCGCACTTGTCGAATCTATTTCTTGCACTCCCTCAATTATAGATAAACGGCCCTTTTATACTTAAAAACAAAATCTTCCAGAAACGAAAATGTCCAGAATGTTCAAGAGAATACAAGAAGGTTCGATACCATTCCACACAATTGTAGACACGTGTCCTTCTGTCTAGACATAAAAAAAAATCAAATACGAGGTCGCACCAAAACTGTTACCTCACAATCTCTTGGGGCTTTCATAAGCTAAGATCGATTACGTTATGTGTTTTTATTTGCTTCCGGAAATATCTTTCAGAGATACAAGTAACTCTGTTACAGAAGGGAAAGGAGGGGAATAAAAGGGAGAGAAAAAGTAGAGTGAATTTGGGAGACTGTCACAAGGATAACCTATCTACGATGCAAAAACCAAATGTTGTGTGAAGAAAATGTATATGCAGGATTTAGAGCTTTTAGGCCCAGCGAGCATTTATATGGCGGGGAAAAGGGGGGGGGGGGCGGGGGTCCTGATAAAATGATTTTCTAAACTATTCAAGGTGCAGCATTATTACGATTATATTCAAACTAAGCGGGTCTGCAGCAGTGGGAAACAGTTGGGTTTATTCAAATATTTATTATGGGTGCCATGGAAACGGCCGCCATCTTGAATTGTAAAAAACAAAAGAAAGACTTATTTTAAATTCTATCCCCTGCACCAATCCTTGTGCTATTCTTTTGGAACTTCACACACACGTACTCCTGAACACTTTACCTAATGACAAACATGAGGATGTGTTTGAAAATCTATATATTTAATTGTATCTTTACGCTTCACAAATGGGATAATTACCAATGTCCTTTGTTGCTGTTTTTGTTAGCGATATAGGCACTAATTTACCAAAATAAAGTAACAAAATCCAACTATCCCTCTATCAGTATTTTTGTTTATACGTCTATGAACTAGTTATAAGCCAAATTTCACATTGATTGGTTGATAAATAAGGAAGGAGATAGGATTTGTGTTCCGAAAATGAGACTTTTGAGAAAATCGCATTTGAAAGAAGAACATGGAAATTTGGACGGAAAAGGTGGTCCTACTTCAAAGCATCCTTGCCTGATAGGCTGGACCGCTTTCCTCAGCCTCTTTCTCGACTCTGGCCTTCTCCTAGATTTTCCCGCGGTCAATTTTCCTCTTTTTTTCATTCAATTGAGCATCCAATGCTCGAACAGTACTCCAATTTACTACTAATATTACGTACTGTTGTTGAAACAACGCACAGTTTAGAGATCACGGGTTCATTTCCTCCTGTCGACCCAAAAGCGAAATGGGTAGCTAGGTCTATATTCAAACTCGGTGAAAGTAAAGGCGGTGTGGAAAAGCGATGGTAAGCTACCACATTGCACCTTATGCCTGGAAAATTGTTTACTCTGAATATTTTAATCTGACTTACTTTGCGTTACTTCCAAGATGCATGACCGAAGAAAGCGTGATGGTTAACTCTTGAAATGTTTCTTTTCGCTACTCAAGATCCTACGCCCATTAATACATTAGCAATTACGTCGAGATTACTCATTCAACTGCATTGCCATCATTAGGTATTGATGCATAAAGGGGTTTAGCTCATACTGGCAGAAATAAATTATGTGAAAATGGCATAAAGATAGACATTAGCTTGTATCAGGTGGATATGTCTGTGAGATTAAAAACTATGAATACGGATTATATGACTTGTCTCCTGGAAACTATGAATACGGATTATATGACTTGTCTCTGGAAACTAGGAATACGGATTATACGACTTGTCTCCTGGAATCTATGAATACGGATTATATGACTTGTCTCCTGAAACTAGGAATACGGATTATATGACTTGTCTCCTGGAAACTATAAAAATAAGTTGGGTAGGAAAAGCAGTGGAGTGCATTTGTAAAACAAAATTATTGGCATCAACGAAAGTGGTGCTATTCATGAATTTACAAAATAGATTGATTTACTGATTGATATCAGTTTTTGAGAGAGCACATCTTTGGTAGATTTGACGAAGGCGTAGATTTCAATCGTTTTGCCTTGATTCCGATGTGAAAAAGTTGTTCCTAGCTTGCTATGAGCAAAATTGATAAATAAACAACGTCATAACAAAACCTGGATGCACGTGCAAGTCAAATTTTTACCGTATCATAATTAGTTGATATACCTGGCAAGGGCTTTTAATGGTATAATGTCCATGAATGTGCATAGAAGCAAAGACAGTGACTGTTGACATTCATTTCATTCATGCTTTTCGCTCTGATCTGATGGCCAGGGTGACGCACTCATGGACCGATACGTCCAGGAAATCGCTGACCTTGAAGAACGGCGTCTGGACTTGCTCTGGCAGAAAAACTCTTTGACCTGCCAATATCGACCTATCCGGAACTGCTAGACGTACAGAAACAATTAGACGGACTGCATCTCGTCTTTGATCTCTATAAGGCGCAGAATGTAAGTTTTTGGTACGCTTTGTTTAAAAAACAATGTGCAACGTGTTACAATCCTGTCTGTACCTTTATATACAACGTGTTGCAATCCTGTCTTTACCTTTATGTGCAACGTGTTACAATCCTGTCTTTACCTTTATGTACAACGTGTTACAATCCTCTCATACAAATCGCATCACTTCTACTCGGAGATTGCCCCCCCTCCCCCCTCTCCCCAGTAGACCACCCGTCTAACTATTGGTCACTTATACTTCGATGAATTCTGTTGTGATTTGAAGTTTTGTGTATACCATCTTTACTCATTTACTTTAACGGACGTCTAAATGATTGATCGGAACAGACGCAGTGTAAAGTGAATAGAAAATAGCGTATGAATGAGTTTGACTTGACGGTTCACTGTGAGAATCAAGCAACAGCCAACGGTACGCTGATGCCATCATCTGCTATTGACTAGCACGTGCATGATATCATTCCGCCTTCGGAGTTATTATTACGGCAAGGGGTTCTCGCTTTTTCATCCTTTCATCATCGCATCATCGAAAGCATATGAAAGCTTCGAGTTTGAAAAAACCCTCGGCAGCGAGGTACTCGATTCTTGTTACACGCAGCGAAGCACTAGATTCTTGTTACACGCAGCAAAGTACCCTAGATTCTTGTTATACGCAGCGAAGTACTACATTCTTGTTGCACACGCATCAAGGTACTAGATTCTTGTTACACGCATCGAGGTACTAGATTCTTGTTACACGCATCGAGGTACTAGATTCTTGTTACACGCATCGAGGTACTAGATTCTTGTTACACGCATCGAGGTACTAGATTCTTGTTACACGCATCGAGGTACTAGATTCTTGTTACACGCATCGAGGTACTAGATTCTTGTTACACGCATCGAGGTACTACATTCTTGTTACACGCATCGAGGTACTAGATTCTTGTTACACGCATCGAGGTACTAGATTCTTGTTACACGCATCGAGGTACTACATTCTTGTTACACGCATCGAGGTACTAGATTCTTGTTACACACAGCGAGGTACTAGATTCTTGTTACACGCAGCGAGGTACTACATTCTTGTTACACGCAGCGAGGTACTGGATTCTTGTTACACACAGCGAGGTACTACATTCTTGTTACACACAGCGAGGTACTGGATTCTTGTTACACGCAGCGAGGTATTAGATTCTTGTTACACGCAGCGAGGTACTGGATTCTTGTTACACGCAGTGAGGTACTACATTCTTGTTACACGCATCCAGGTACTAGATTCTTGTTACACACAGCGAGGTACTACATTCTTGTTACACGCAGCGAGGTACTAGATTCTTGTTACACGCAGTGAGGTACTAGATTCTTGTTACACACAGCGAGGTACTAGATTCTTGTTACACGCATCGAGGTACTAGATTCTTGTTACACACAGCGAGGTACTAGATTCTTGTTACACACAGCGAGGTACTCGACTCTTGGTACACACAGCGAGGTACTCGACTCTTGTTACACACAGCAAGGTACCACATTGTTGTTACACGCAGCGAGGTACTAGATTCTTGTGACACGCAGCGAGGTACTAGATTCTTGTTACACACAGCGAGGTACCACATTCTTGTTACACGCAGCGAGGTACTGGATTCTTGTTACACGCAGCGAGGTACTAGATTCTTGTTACACACAGCGAGGTACCACATTCTTGTTACACGCAGCGAGGTACTGGATTCTTGTTACACGCAGCGAGGTACTAGATTCTTGTTACACGCAGCGAAGTACTA
Source organism: Doris montereyensis (assembly GCA_037039925.1). Classification (NCBI taxonomy): domain Eukaryota; kingdom Metazoa; phylum Mollusca; class Gastropoda; order Nudibranchia; family Dorididae; genus Doris; species Doris montereyensis. The sequence goes on from JAXRKP010000527.1 coordinate 76,656, forward strand.
GATTCTAGTTACACACAGCGAGGTACTCGACTCTTGTTACAAGCATCGAGGTACTCGACTCTTGTTAGACACAGCGAGGTACCACATTCTTGTTACACGCAGCGAGGTACTGGATTCTTGCTACACGTAGTGAGGTACTCGACTCTTGTTACACGCAGCGAGGTACTAGATTCTTGTTACACGTAGCGAGGTACTAATTTCTTGTTACACGTAGCGAGGTACTCGACTCTTGTTACACGCAGCGAGGTACTAGATTCTTGTTACACGCAGCGAGGTACTGGATTCTTGTTACACGCAGCGAGGTACTAGATTCTTGTTACACGCAGCGAGGTACTAGATTCTTGTTACACGCAGCGAGGTACTACATTCTTGTTACACGCATCGAGGTACTACATTCTTGTTACACGCAGTGAGGTATTAGATTCTTGTTACACGCATCGAGGTACTAAATTCTTGTTACACGCATCGAGGTACTAGATTCTTGTTACACGCAGCGAGCTACTACATTCTTGTTACACACAGCGAGGTACTAGATTCTTGTTACACACAGCGAGGTACTAGATTCTTGTTACACACACAGCGAGGTACTAGATTCTTGTTACACACAGCGAGGTACTAGATTCTTGTTACACACAGCGAGGTACTAGATTCTTGTTACACACAGCGAGGTACTCGACTCTTGTTACACAGCGAGGTACTGGATTCTTGTTACACACAGCGAAGTACTCGACTCTTGTTACACACAGCGAGGTACTAGATTCTTGTTACACACAGCGAGGTACTAGATTCTTGTTACACACAGCGAGGTACTCGACTCTTGTTACACACAGCGAGGTACTGGATTCTTGTTACACACAGCGAGGTACTGGATTCTTGTTACACACAGCGAGGTGCTGGATTCTTGTTACACAGCGAGGTGCTGGATTCTTGTTACACACAGCGAGGTGCTGGATTCTTGGTACACACAGCGAGGTACTCGACTCTTGTTACACGCAGCGAGGTACTGGATTCTTGTTACGCAGCGAGGTACTAGATTCTTGTTACACACAGCGAGGTACTAGATTCTTGTTACACACAGCGAGGTACCACATTCTTGTTACACGCAGCGAGGTACTAGATTCTTGTTACACGCAGCGAGGTACTAGATTCTTGTTACACACAGCGAGGTACCACATTCTTGTTACACGCAGCGAGGTACTGGATTCTTGTTACACGCAGCGAGGTACTAGATTCTTGTTACACACAGCGAGGTACCACATTCTTGTTACACGCAGCGAGGTACTGGATTCTTGTTACACGCAGCGAGGTACTAGATTCTTGTTACACGCAGCGAAGTACTAGATTCTAGTTACACACAGCGAGGTACTCGACTCTTGTTACACGCATCGAGGTACTCGACTCTTGTTAGACACAGCCAGGTACCACATTCTTGTTACACGCAGCGAGGTACTGGATTCTTGTTACACGTAGCGAGGTACTCGACTCTTGTTACACGCAGCGAGGTACTAGATTCTTGTTACACGTAGCGAGGTACTAGACTCTTGTTACACGTAGCGAGGTACTCGACTCTTGTTACACGCAGCGAGGTACCATATTCTTGTTACACGCAGCGAGGTACTGGATTCTTGTTACACGTAGCGAGGTACTCGACTCTTGGTACACGCAGCGAGGTACTAGATTCTTGTTACACGCAGCGAGGTACTACATTCTTGTTACACGCATCCAGGTACTAGATTCTTGTTACACACAGCGAGGTACTACATTCTTGTTACACGCAGCGAGGTACTAGATTCTTGTTACACGCAGTGAGTACTAGATTCTTGTTACACATCATCGAGGTACTAGATTCTTGTTACACGCATCGAGGTACTAGATTCTTGTTACACGCAGCGAGGTACTACATTCTTGTTACACACAGCGAGGTACTAGATTCTTGTTACACACAGCGAGGTACTAGATTCTTGTTACACACAGTGAGGTACTAGATTCTTGTTACACGCAGTGAGGTACTAGATTCTTGTTACACACAGCGAGGTACTAGATTCTTGTTACACGCAGTGAGGTACTAGATTCTTGTTACACACAGCGAGGTACTCGACTCTTGTTACACACAGCGAGGTGCTGGATTCTTGGTACACACAGCGAGGTGCTGGATTCTTGTTACACACAGCGAGGTACTCGACTCTTGTTACACACAGCGAGGTACTCGACTCTTGTTACACACAGCGAGGTACTGGATTCTTGTTACACGCAGCGAGGTACTAGATTCTTGTTACACACAGCGAGGTACTAGATTCTTGTTACACACAGCGAGGTACCACATTCTTGTTACACGCAGCGAGGTACTAGATTCTTGTTACACGCAGCGAGGTACTAGATTCTTGTTTACACAGCGAGGTACCACATTCTTGTTACACGCAGCGAGGTACTGGATTCTTGTTACGCAGCGAGGTACTAGATTCTTGTTACACACAGCGAGGTACCACATTCTTGTTACACGCAGCGAGGTACTGGATTCTTGTTACACGCAGCGAGGTACTAGATTCTTGTTACACGCAGCGAAGTACTAGATTCTAGTTACACACAGCGAGGTACTCGACTCTTGTTACGCATCGAGGTACTCGACTCTTGTTAGACACAGCCAGGTACCACATTCTTGTTACACGCAGCGAGGTACTGGATTCTTGTTACACGTAGCGAGGTACTCGACTCTTGTTACACGCAGCGAGGTACTAGATTCTTGTTACACGCAGCGAGGTACTAGACTCTTGTTACACGTAGCGAGGTACTCGACTCTTGTTACACGCAGCGAGGTACCACATTCTTGTTACACGCAGCGAGGTACTGGATTCTTGTTACACGTAGCGAGGTACTCGACTCTTGGTACACGCAGCGAGGTACTAGATTCTTGTTACACGCAGCAAGGTACTACATTCTTGTTACACGCATCCAGGTACTAGATTCTTGTTACACACAGCGAGGTACTACATTCTTGTTACACGCAGCGAGGTACTAGATTCTTGTTACACGCAGTGAGTACTAGATTCTTGTTACACGCATCGAGGTACTAGATTCTTGTTACACGCATCGAGGTACTAGATTCTTGTTACACGCAGCGAGGTACTAGATTCTTGTTACGCAGCGAGGTACTAGATTCTTGTTACACGCAGCGAGGTACTACATTCTTGTTACACGCAGCGAGGTACTACATTCTTGTTACACACAGCGAGGTACTAGATTCTTGTTACACACAGCGAGGTACTGGATTCTTGTTACACACAGTGAGGTACTGGATTCTTACACACAGCAGTGAGGTACTCGACTCTTGTTACACACAGTGAGGTACTAGATTCTTGTTACACACAGTGAGGTACTAGATTCTTGTTACACACAGTGAGGTACTAGATTCTTGTTACACACAGCGAGGTACTAGACTCTTGTTACACACAGCGAGGTACTCGACTCTTGTTACACACAGCGAGGTACCTGATTCTTGTTTACACAGCGAGGTACCACATTCTTGTTACACGCAGCGAGGTACTGGATTCTTGTTACACGCAGCGAGGTACTAGATTCTTGTTACACACAGCGAGGTACCACATTCTTGTTACACGCAGCGAGGTACTGGATTCTTGTTACACGCAACGAGGTACTTGAATCTTGTTACACACAGCGAGGTACCACATTCTTGTTACACGCAGCGAGGTACTGGATTCTTGTTACACGCAGCGAGGTACTAGATTCTTGTTACACACGCAGTGAGGTACTCGACTCTTGTTACACGCATCGAGGTACTCGACTCTTGTTAGACACAGCGAGGTACCACATTCTTGTTACACGCAGCGAGGTACTGGATTCTTGTTACACGTAGCGAGGTACTCGACTCTTGTTACACGCATCGAGGTACTAGATTCTTGTTACACACAGCGAGGTATTAGATTCTTGTTACACGCAGCGAGGTACTGGATTCTTGTTATCCGCAGCGAGGTACTAGATTCTTGTTACACGCAGCGAGGTACTGGATTCTTGTTACACGCAGTGAGGTACTACATTCTTGTTACACGCATCCAGGTACTAGATTCTTAATACACACAGCGAGGTACTACATTCTTGTTACACGCAGCGAGGTACTAGATTCTTGTTACACGCAGTGAGGTACTAGATTCTTGTTACACGCAGCGAGGTACTAGATTCTTGTTACACGCAGTGAGGTACTAGATTCTTGTTACACGCATCGAGGTACTAGATTCTTGTTACACGCATCGAGGTACTAGATTCTTGTTACACGCAGCGAGGTACTACATTCTTGTTACACACAGCGAGGTACTAGATTCTTGTTACACACAGCGAGGTACTAGATTCTTGTTACGCACGGCGAGTACTCGACTCTTGTTACACACAGCGAAGACTCGACTCTGGTTACACACAGCGAGGTACCACATTCTTGTTACACGCAGCGAGGTGCTAGATTCTTGTTACACACAGCGAGGTACCACATTCTTGTTACACGCAGCGAGGTACTGGATTCTTGTTACACGCAGCGAGGTGCTAGATTCTTGTTACACACAGCGAGGTACCACATTCTTGTTACACGCAGCGAGGTACTGGATTCTTGTTACACGCAGCGAGGTACTACATTCTTGTTACACCAGCGAAGTACTAGATTCTTGTTACACACAGCGAGGTACTCGACTCTTGTTACACGCATCGAGGTACTCGACTCTTGTTAGACACAGCAGTACCACATTCTTGTTACACGCAGCGAGGTACTGGATTCTTGTTACACGTAGCAGGTACTCGACTCTTGTTACACGCAGCGAGGTACTAGATTCTTGTTACACGTAGCGAGGTACTAGACTCTTGTTACACGTAGCGAGGTACTCGACTCTTGTTACACGCAGCGAGGTACCACATTCTTGTTACACGCAGCGAGGTACTAGATTCTTGTTACACAGCGAGGTACTAGATTCTTGTTACGCACAGCGAGGTACTAGATTCTTGTTACTGCGTAGCGTGGTACTAGACGCTTGTTACACGTAGCGAGGTACTAGACTCTTGTTACACGTAGCGAGGTACTAAACTCTTGTTACACGTAAGAGGTACTAGACTCTTGTTACACGTAGCGAGGTACTAGACTCTTGTTACACGTAGCGAGGTACTGAACTCTTGTTACACGTAGCGAGGTATTAGACTCTTGTTACACGCAGCGAGGTACTAGACTCTTGTTACACATAGCGAGGTACTCGACTCTTGTTACACGCAGCGAGGTACCACATTCTTGTTACGCAGTGAGGTACTGGATTCTTGTTACACGTAGCGAGGTACTTGACTCTTGTTACGCAGCGAGGTACTAGATTCTTGTTATACGTAGCGAGGTACTAGACTCTTGTTACACGCAGCGAGGTACTAGACTCTTGTTACACGTAGCGAGGTACTAGACTCTTGTTACACGTAACGAGGTACTCGACTCTTGTTACACGTAGCGAGGTACTAGACTCTTGTTACACGTAGCGAGGTACTAGACTCTTGTTACACGTAGCGAGGTACTAGACTCTTGTTACACGCAGCGAGGTACTAGACTCTTGTTACACGTAAGGAGGTACTCGACTCTTGTTACACGCAGCGAGGTACCACATTCTTGTTACGCAGCGGTACTGGATTCTTGTTACACGTAGCGAGGTACTCGACTCTTGTTACACGCAGCGAGGTACTAGATTCTTGTTACACGTAGCAAGGTACTAGACTCTTGTTACACGTAGCGAGGTACTCGACTCTTGTTACACGTAGCGAGGTACTAGACTCTTGTTACACGTAGCGAGGTACTCGACTTTTGTTACACGTAGCGGTACTAGACTCTTGTTACGTAGCGAGGTACTAGACTGTTGTTACACGTAGCGAGGTACTAGACTCTTGTTACACGCAGCGAGGTACTCGACTCTTGTTACACGCAGCGAGAGTACTAGATTCTTGTTACACGCAGCGAGGTACTAGATTCTTGTTACGCAGCGAATTTAGCAATCGTCCCTGGTTGCGAATCGGTAAAGGCTGCCCTCCTTTTGATCTTCCTCACTTTACCGTAAAGACAGTTGCCCAGGGTATCAGTGTCATCACAGCTCTTCTGAAATATTGTTCATTGCCACGATTACGTTCACATGTATTAGAAAAAAAATGTTGTGTTTTGTTTGTTTCTTATGTTATACATATTTCAATTACGTAATGCTTAAACGTGCGTAAAAATAATGTGTGTGAAGAATAATTTATGTATAGTAAAAATGTGTGTTGTATTTCATATTGTATTGAAGGTATTGTAACACAAGAGTAATGTGCCACTATTTGGTAATAATAAGAAGGTTGTGTCTTATCTCTTATCTGGGTGGCCCACAAATATGCGAATTTGAAAGTCAAATTTGTGATGTAATCATGCTACACAGGGGATGTTTGCGTGCGGGTTTTCAAGAAGAAAAGAGGGGGGTGGGGATAAAACAGGAATCCACAACTGAGAATTCACAGCATACTTCTTACTTACGTATGGAAAGTTCTGTCATGTTTTAATACGTTGTATTTATATCTACAGCCAGAAATCCATCTCTAAGTGGTCTGAAACTCTGTGGGTTGACTTGGAGATCGATGTCCTCAGCAAAGGTATTGACGACTACCTGAAACAGTTGAGGAAAATGCCAGGGCCGTGAGGAAACTTAAACCAGCCGTCATTTTGGAGCAACACATGAAGGAATTCAGGTACGATATCCCAACCTATTTATTTCTTTAATGTAAAAGTAACAGGAATAGTTATACGTCACTTGTATATTGCGCTTAATCCATTTGGCATGTTGTAAGGCGCTTCACAGAAATCAACCACACACGCTTACGGACGATCAAAGTTGAACTGCTCTTCACCTTCACCGAGGACGTGTATTATTTGGTGGGTGTTTGACAGATACTACTTTTCTTGTCACTCTTGTACGTGTCTTTTATCTTAATGTTTCTCTTAATCCACCTTGAAAGTATCCATACATGGTAGACTGGATGAATTGCAATGCAACAATGTAGTTTATTTGTTTCATTTGGCGTGTTTCGTTTTAAACTGATTCATCATTATGTGATTAATCAGACGTTTATGCCTTTATCGCAAGTGCGGTTTTATTACCAAACCCTGAGTAAACATAATACAACACTTAAAATGAAAAACAGAATTTATTGAAGAAACAGTGTACAAACCTCGCCTGTTCCAAAGGCTGAGCGGAGGAATGGGGTAATTTATTTTCAATAGGAAGACACGAGACCTGTCACAGATCACATGCTATTCCGTGTGACGAAATGCATTATTGTTTTCTCATATAGCATTATTTGGCATCGATGGCCGAGCGGTTAGGCTGCTGGCCTGGGGATCATGATTCACGCTATAGACACCAAGATAAGCTCCGGCTCTATATGCCCTAAAGGGCCTTGAAGGAACGTTACTATATCATTAGTTAAGTATGACGCGTCAACAGGAGAAAACATTGACAGTTTATTTTAGATTGATTTTAGTTTTCAATAGGGGATTTGGTGCTCTACTTGTTAGGACTTCCAACAGGATATCGTGAGATGTTGAGTTCCAATCTTAGCAATGCTTGATCAAACGTATTTCTTGGGAAATGCATAACACACATTTTTCCCACAGCCTAAAAACATGGGACACATACGCATCTGGTCCAAGAGGATTTGGATTTCATTTGATTTACCCACACCCACAACTAAGGTGATCTCGGGGGTATTTGGTTGGATCTTTGATTTTGCTACGACTGCCCTGTAAACAGCTATGGGTTTTTTAACGTGCACAGTACTGTGATCTACTCACGGAACCCTTTATTTATCGTCCTTCTCCGATTGAGGCTAGGCGTCAATCCACCTACTTGGACGAGGGAATAGATTTTGTTCGAAAAAAACTCGAGAGAAATTTCAGCCCTTGGCGGGGCGTGAACCCACTACCGTTTAGTTGAGAGGCCTACACCTTGCCTCTGGGCTAACGAGTCCCGGTCGAAGATGTGATATATCGTTAGGTTCCGGCTTCATATATTTCATGGGCTTAAAAGAAGAGACATTACTAGTACTCACTATTTTTCCAATGAAGATGAAGCTAGGAAACATATCCTCGCTCGTCAGCTTCCATTATTTGACGAAGAAAAAACCCCAAGAAATAAGAATTCGCGACAACTTCCTTCCTTTTGTAAGTAAACTATGATTCCATTTTTATTATCGTTCAACCTCAGGGATTCTCTCCCTTTGATCGTTGACCTCAAGTCCGACGCGTTACGAGAACGCCACTGGAAGGAACTCATGACGCAAACCGGTCAGCAATTTGACATGAACCCTACGACCTTCACCTTGGCTGGCGTGTTTTCCATGCAGCTGTATCGGTTCAGGGAACTCATCACGGATATGGTCGTAGCCGCCACCAAAGAAATGAACATCGAAAAGGTCAGTGGCTGCGACTGGGATAAGGCTATTTTTTCTCTCTCTCTCTCTGTCTCTCTGTCTCTCTGTCTCTCTGTCTCTCTCTGTCTCTGTCTCTGTCTCTGTCTCTGTCTCTGTCTCTCTCTCTCTCTCTCTCTCTCTCTCTCTCTCTCTCTCTCTCTCTCTCTCTCTCTCTCTCTCTCTCTCTCTCTCTCTCTCTCTCTCTCTCTCTCTCTCTCTCTCTCTCTCTCTCTCTCTCTCTCTCTCTCTCTCTCTCTCTCTCCCTTTCTGTCTCTGTTTGTCTGTTTGTTTGTCTGTCTGTCTGTCTGTCTGTCTCTCTCTCTCTGTGTCTCTCTCTGTCTCTCTGTCTCTCTGTCTCTCTGTCTCTCTGTCTCTCTCTCTCTCTCTCTCTCTCTCTCTCTCTCTCTCTCTCTCTCTCTCTCTCTCTCTCTCTCTCTCTCTCTGTGTATATATATATATATATATATATATACACACCTTGTCATTTCCTTCACTTTCGACATGCACCTTGTCATTTCCTTCACTTTCGACATGTGCCTCGTCATTTCTTCCATTTTCGATACGCATCTTGTCATTTCCTTCACTTTCGACATGCACCTTGTCATTTCCTTCACTTTCGACATGCATCTTGTCATTTCCTTCACTTTCATGCATCTTGTCATTTTCCTTCACTTTCATGCATCTTGTCATTTCCTTCACTTTCATGCATCTTGTCATTTTCCTTCACTTTCGACATGCATCTTGTCGTTTGCCTTCACTTTCGATATGCATTTTGTCATTTCCTTCACTTTCGATATGCATCTTGTCATTTCCTTCACTTTCGATATGCATTTTGTCATTTCCTTCACTTTCGATATGCATTTTGTCATTTCCTTCACTTTCGATATGCATCTTGTCATTTCCTTCACTTTCGACATGCATCTTGTCATTTCCTTCACTTTCGATATGCATTTTGTCATTTCCTTCACTTTCGATATGCACCTTGTCATTTCCTTCACTTTCGATATGTATTTTGTCATTTCCTTCTTTCGATATGCACCTTGTCATTTCCTTCACTTTCGATATGCACCTTGTCATTGCCTTCACTTTCGACATGCATCTTGTCATTTCCTCCACTTTTGACATGCACATTGTCATTGCCTTCACTTTCGACGTGCAGTTTGTCATTTCTTTCAATGTCGACATGCACCTTGTCATTTACTTGGCTTTCACATGAACGTTTTCTCATTGTTTGTCTTTACGTTTCATTCACAAGTGTAAGCTTGCTGTGTTCAATCTAACACAGGGGCATGGTGCATTGGTGGATACATTGACTTTGTTATGTTTTACTAAAATTCTGTTTGCAAGAAACGTACATGAAAAGATTCTTCTTTTTCTTTATCAATTAACATCAACATGTTCCTAGGGCCTCGCGGAAGTTGAGGAGACTTGGAAAAGGCCAAATTCATCCTCAACACATACGTGAAGGGGGAAACGCAAGTCGTACATTTTTGGGTCCCGTTGAGGATATTCTCCTGTCTCTAGACGACACTTCCCTCGGTTTACAGAACATGTCAGCTTCCAAATTTATCGGGCCGTTTCTACCAGCGGTCACGAAATGGGAGAAAGCCTTATCCAAGATATCAGAAGTCTTGGCTGTAAGTATCAAAATAATATCAACTACGGCACATTTCCTTCTTATTGACCTTTGTGTGAAGTTTATATGTTTTATAATGTCGTGTATACATAATATATATATATATATATATATATATATATATATATATATATATATATATTATGCTAGTGTTCAAAAGAAACAAATATTAAAACGTTTTGTACTGTTCTGTCTTTTAAAAAATATTTTATTTTCATTTCTTCTTCAAAATCTAGTTTACAAAACAAACAAAATGGTAGAGATATTAGATAAGGATAAGGACATGGGCAGGAAAATACAAAGAAAGATATAAGATATTGTTAAAATCGAAGGAGTTATTGCCCTTTAAATTAAGTAGGTGTTAAGGGTCTTAATATTGGGTGTTGCCACCATCAGCATCACTTCCTACTCGACATCTTCTTGGCATGGAATTGATCAATCGTCTTGTGAAAGCTGACAAAACTTGATTCCACGCCTCTGTGATAGCCTGGTGGAGCTGGTGTATAGTACATGGTCTCATTTGGACATCATTGACCTTTGTCTTCAAATGGTACAAAAAGCACTCAATTTGGTTTAGGTATGCGTTGAGGCTTGATCAATCCATCACATGGGTGGGTTTTTCAGCAAGGAATGTCAAGTTATGACAAGAGACATGCGCACGTATATTGTCCTGTTGAAAAGCCACATCATCATGCCTGTCCAGAAATGACATCACGTGAGGCTGCACGATTTGTTGCAGGTGTGCTGCTGACGTCATGCCACCTCAATGTCCTGGTTGCAGATTCGGGAAGAATAAGGGCCCCCAGATTCGCCTTCCATATATGCCACCCCACAACATAACGGAAGGGCCTGTCCAGAGTTATTCCTTCCACATACGCCACCCAACAACATAACGGAAGGGCCTCCCCATTGTTATTCCTTCCAAGTACGCCACCCAACAACATAACGGAAGGGCCTGTCCAGGGTTATTCCTTCCACAAACGCCACCCAACAACATAACGGAAGGACCTCTCAGGGATTACACCTTCCCCATACGCCACCCAACAACATAACGGAAGGGCCGCCCCAGGGTTATTCCTTCCACATATGCCACCCAACAACATAACGGAAGGGCTTCCCCAGGGTTATGTCTTCCCCATACGCCACCCAACAACATAACGGAAGGGCCTCCTCAGGGTTATGCCTTCCACATATGCCACGCCACAACATGACGGAAGGGCCTCCCAATGGGTTACGCCTTCCCCATAACAACATAACGGAATGGCCTCCCCATGGATTATGCCTTCCACATACGCCACCCAACAACATAACGGAAGGGCCTCCCCAGGGATTACGCTCCAAATTGTTGTTATTTTCAAACAGTGTTCTATGGCAACGGTATATTCCGATGCCTGTATCACTACAATCGTTGCAAAATCTTGTCTCGCTTTCTACGACAATATTGATGTGTTGTGGCCAAAACCCGTCGAGATTGCCTATGTTGGGGAGATAGAATAGGACGGAATAAGGTCTGTAGCAATGCACATTTCGACGAGCCGAGATCCAACGCAAGGTTTGGCGATGTTGAGGCATGTTGTTGGTTGTTGTCTGTTCTCTGGCTGATAGAGAGGCTGATTTGAAAGGATACCGCAAATGGAAGCGGTGAATGATTCGTTCTTGGCGTCTATCCGCGACTTTTGGCCTACCGGACCTTGAAAAAACATGAACGTTTCGGTACGTTGAAAATTGATTGTTATAGCCAGTATATTATTGTTGAAACATCTACGTTCAATGTTTTTACGGTGGTTGCAAGGTCGTTCTTCAACCTCACTACCCCCGATAACGCGTTGTCGTAATTCTTGTTTTAGCGTGTATTGGCGATTGGCCTAGAACTGGTGAACTAGTGGATCCCAAATGCTGCTATTTATACCTATGGGATGTGTACTTGTCACGTGATAAATAATGACCAATAATATTAAGTTGTCTCATGTCCCAATATGATTATTATACTGATATCCAACGCCATGTACGCTGCGTGACTTTGTGTAATCATGTACTTCTTCGGTATGGCTAGTGAACACAAGTCATAGATATCACACAGTGCAAAAAATCATGTGTTTTGGGCAATGGCAACTCATGAAAATAGGACGGTGAAATTTCCGTGTTTCTTTTTTGGACATGAAGGTCATATTATATGTATATATATATATATATATATATATATATATATATATATGTATATATATATATATATATATATATATATATATATATATATATATATATATATATATATATATATATATATATATATATATATGTATAATATATGCGTTCGTGAGTGTGGGTTTTGACAGCTGAAAGTATTTCAGAGTTTGTATAATCATCTACTGTGAAAGATGATTTCAGAGTCTTTGAATAGAAACGGGACAAGCTCCGACTCTGTGCGTCTTTTAGTCTGGAAAAGAACTTTGTGTCTTTGTGTAGCATCAGGCGAATGCTTTTACCCACTAGAGAAACATTTGCAAGCCACCATTTGGATTTGAACCCCCGTGTCTTCGGCCTGAAAGATAATACACAGTAACCTAGGATGGACTATCTCCGTCTCTTAACTGTGTTGCATGAAGTTAATTTTGTCTGCACCATTCTCTGATACCTATATTTTTTATGGACAATAAAAAGCTCAAAATGTCTATAAAATAATATTATGTGGATCATCATTGCTGGTGTTAGACGTGTCATGGCGATTAAAGCAGAAAAAACCGAACGAGTGGACTCCAAATGCTGCTATTTATACCTATATGATGCGTATTTGTCACGTGATAAATAGTGACCAATAATAACAAGCTGTTTCATGTCCCAACATTCAATTATATCTGAATTAGAGTCAAGCAGATTCTGTCGGTGGTGCTGCCGTGGTGACCAGCCGCTGTTTCAAACTTCATCATACTTTCTGAACAATGTAGTATTTTCTGGCATCTTCTACATTTATAATATTATAAAAACTAATAAAACAGCTCTTTAACGATTTGGCTTGGAAATCAAACCAATTTATAATAGGACATTGATAGACTTACCTTCTTAAGACAATGTCCTATCACCGAATGTCTCAATCGTTTAATATTAATCTGTCTGTCTCATATTCTCCAACCATCTCCCCCTCCCCCCACCCCCAACCATCTGCATGTAATTGTAGGTATGGTTAATCGTACAACGCAAGTGGATGTACCTGAAGGGGCATATTCGGTGCTGGTGACATCAGCAACCAGCTACCCGAACAGGCCAAATTCTTTGACAAAATTGACAAGGATTTTTAAGGAGGTACGCTTTTTGGGCTTCTTTGTGAATGACGCTTACATTTTCTTCGCCTAACCGCTGGACAAAACCAAAACTAAAATACAACGAACATTAACCCATCCCTGGTATACTGCGCATGCATATCTTTCTTGCTTATAAAGATAAATATGAATGGATTTATAGTCCGTATCCCCGAACAAGAGCAGGCTTACCTACTGTACATCAACCCTAGCAGGCAATTTCATTCAAAGTCCTTTGCAGCTACCCAGGGAGAATGCAATACAGCAGCCTGTTAGGCGCCTCGTATGACACTCAGACAAAATATTTTTCTACCTATAGCTGGATACTCATTCACACCTGAATCAATCGGTAAAAGCAAAGTAAAAATACCCTTCCTGGGAGTAGAACGTTGTGAAAGAACATTTGGAGCAGCCATAGTGTTTGAAACTAGTGTCGTCGTGATTACAAACTCACAACATTATGCTTTCGCTACAGCACCTCCTGATACAATGACACGCATTTCTTTACAAAACATGTATCTACAAGGAAATCAGTAGTTCAGAGGCAAGGTGTCGGCCTCTAAACGAAAAGGTTTTCGGTCCAAGGCCCACCAAAGGTTGAACAAAATTCTCGATTGTTTTGGAGCAAATTCTATCCCCTCCTCCCCTCTCCCCTGGTCCAGGTAAGTGGATCGACACCTAGCCAACGGAGACGGACGATAGAAAGGGAGGTCCGTGTGCATATCACAATACTCTGTGCACGTTAAAGATCCCTTGGCTGTTAACAGGGCAGTCGAAAGGAAATATTTTTTTCTTCATTTGTAGTTTTATAAACCATTTGATGTGTAAGGTTTGCCTCAGGCATCTATTATATCGTATTCCCATGACTAGATAAAAACATTAATCCCATACTCAGAGTTGAGTGCAATGTAACTAAGGTGAAGTGCCCTGGTTGTTCTATTTCGGATTAATAATGGGCTAGTTTGCCACTGCTTTCCAGGTCGCCTTTTTACTTTCACCTTTACTTTCACCTTTACTTTCACCTTTACTTTCGCCTTTACTTTCACCTTTACTTTCACCTCCACTTTCGCCTTTACTTTCACCTTTACTTTCGCCTTTACTTTCACCTTTACCTTCGCCTTTACTTTCACCTTTACCTTCGCCTTTACTTTCACCTTTACTTTCACCTTTACTTTCACCTTTACTTTCTTCTTCTTTCACCTTTACTTTCGCCTTTACTTTCACCTTTACCTTCGCCTTTACTCACCTTTACTTTCACCTTCACCTTCGCCTTTACTTTCACCTTTACTTTCTTTACCTTCGCCTTTACTTTCACCTTTACCTTCGCCTTTACTTTCACCTTTACTTTCACCTTTACTTTCACCTTTACTTTCGCCTTTACTTTCACCTTTACTTTCGCCTTTACTTTCGCTGAGTCTGAATAGATACGCAGCTTCACCATTCACTACTGTGTCGACAGTGGGGGTGGGGTCAGAGTATTTGTTTTGCTCGGACTGGGATCGAACTGTGCCCTCCTGGGTGGTAGTCACACGCTATCAGGAGCACTGGTTGCACTTCACTAAAACTAGGCTCATCAAACATCCATAAACAGGTATTATCTCTTGTCTTTTCAGCTTGACTTTGTCCCCGTCACCAGATTCAGACGAAAACGTTTGAGAATCCCAATATCTTGGCTGTGTATTTTTTCACATGATTTTGTCCCCGTCACCAGATTATGACGAAAACGTTTGAGGAATCCCAATATCTTGGCTGTGTATTTTTTCACATGATTTTGTCCCCGTCACCAGATTATGACGAAAACGTTTGAGAATCCCAATATCTTGGCTGCCTGCCACGTGGTCATGAGACTGGAAAACTTACAGCATCTGTCGGTGGGGCTGGAGCAATGCAGAAGTCGCTCAACGATTACTTGGACTCCAAGAGGAACGCTTTCCCTAGGTAACACGATTTGATGTAAAAGACGCTCAGGTGTTGATTCACAGAATACTCATCACCATTACCCATCATCATCATCTATTATCATCATCTTCATCATCATCATCATCATCACCATTATCATCATCACCATTATCATCATCATTATATTATCATCATCATTATATTATCATATCATTATATTATCATCATCATCATTATCATCATCATTATATTATCATCATCATTATATTATCATGATGATGTCATCATCATCATGATCAATAACATTCTTATTAACAACATCATTATCTTCATCATCCTCATCATTATCATCATCATCATCATCATCATCATCATCATCATCATCACCACCATCATCATCATCATCATCATCATGATCTTCGGTTGTCCTCATTCTTTTTTATACATGAACGTTACGTTTCATAATTATTTCACCCCCCCATCATTCGCGCTGTCGAGTTTCATGAATTGCAATCAGCTTTGCAACGACGGTGGAATGGGACTCCGGTTGTCTACAGGCAAGGTGTCAGACTTTCAATCAATTGGTCGTGATTGAAAAGTTTTATCAATTGTTCTCTTAATAAAACCTACCCCAACCCCACCCCTCCCCTGATCCAGGTAGTGGATCGACACTTAGTCCCATTGGAGACGGATGATAAAAAAAGAGATCCCGTGTGAATAAAACAACACTTTGTTGTGATCCTAAAAGATCCCTTGGCTATTTACAGGACAGTCTGGGAAAAATTGGCAATACTACCAAAACTCCTCAAAATCACCTTATTTGTGGATGTGGGTAAAATTTAAAAAAATCAAGGCAGAGACGATCGAGGTACAATTAAAGCCAGATCTCATTGAAAAAGCCTCCAATGTGTACGAATTACCTTCTCTGTTCTTTCTTGTTTTAAAGATTTTTCTTTATTTCTGACGATGAACTGCTGAGCATTCTCGGCTCGTCTGACCCTATGTGTCCAAGAACACATTATAAAGGTTAGTTGTATTAAGGTTAATTGCATAAAGGTTAATTGTGTAGCGTGCACTATGAAACAATGGGTATAAAGAGGAAATATATGAGTGTGTCCTATTTGCACTACTGAAAAGTATTGACGCTACCTACGATTTCCTCCCAAATACGTGTTCTATTGGCACTACTGAAAAAACATTGACGCTACCTACACGAGTTCCTCCATGTACGCGTCCTATTTGTACTACTGAAAGAGTATTGACGCAACGCTATGCATTCGGTTGTGTTTACAGTATTATCGGACACAACTTGACAACCCCACCAATGGAGACAGATGGAACGAGTGACATTTTGGGTATAATCTGTGCGATATGTGAAAGTTGTGGAAGTTTATCGACTTTACTCGTTTGTTATCTGACGAATGATTACGAAACTATTGTTCTCTTTATAAAGCTCATCTGGAACCTGTTTTGGCTTTGATGTTTGTTGACATATTTATTGTTTGTGTATTGTTTGTCTGCCTCTCTCCTTTGGATTTGAATCATTCCTGGATAAACTTGATCTGCTCCTGGGGCCTTTTCTAGCTGAACCTTTCCTATAGCTGTTTGAATTTATTCTATTGAGATGTCTACATCTTCAGTTGTCTCTCCTGGATTAGTTATTATTCTTACTGATGATAGATTTGTGCCCCTTGTTTCATATGTTCTGGAGGGATTATGTAATGGCTGAAAATACTGTCTCCATATTTGCATGATTTTGTTGTCGTTCTTCATTATTTTTCCTTTGGCCTTCTTAATGTGTCTAATTGGGCATGCTTTGGACTCTCTCAACTTTTTGTTGCTCCTCAGAACAGCTTTTGATTTCCTCGGTAGCTTTCTTGAATCCTTTCTCTAATTTTTTCCCACTGTTCCTGTTTTGCTTTTTTTAGGTAATACAATATAATGATGTCATATCCTCTGGCCCCTTTGTTTGTAAGTAATTCTTCCAGGCTTCATTTTTTCTCTGATCTTAGTTTTGACATTCTCATTCCACCATGCTATACTTTTCAGATTCAGATTCAAGATGTGTGTTATCCAAGATAGGCACATCATTTCGTCAGTTACACTATACAACATTGATTGATTGAAATTTGCCCCATCCACAATATGTAGTGATCGCAGGGTGAATTGGGAGGAAACAGCAAGATATAAGCAAGGCATGAGAAAGTGAAAGGAAGGATGTAGGACCTTCCAGTTTTCCTGTACATTTCTGTCTCCATTTATTCTTGTATATTTGTGAAAAACAGGTGTTGGCTATTTTCATGTCTTTAAGCAAAAGTCTATTAGTATGTCTCCATTTTGGGAAGGTGTTGTCTTTCCATCTTTACCTACTACTCCACTTCGTGTTTCTGCATTGTTTAATATTCTAAGGTTTAACATTCTCTGCAGCTATTAAGAATTTGTAAAAATTGTTACCACAGCTACCTTTTTCTTCGTTTGGCCCATAATTTATTGATGATTTGATGTCTCTACCTTTTGGCCAATGCTAACTTCTAATTGACGCGGGCTTATAAATTTCGAACCCCTAGCCGCATTTAGCCAGTTATGCACTAGTAGCCCTTCTCCTGCTCTAGCAACATCCTTTAGATCTAGATTAAAAAAATATGATTTGGCCCTGAATTTTCTATTCCTTATCCTTTTTCTTTGCTTCTGTGATAGCCGAACTATCGACTTTGATTTTTATTACATTTCTTCAGCTAATTCTAACACCTTTTCCATTTATCCCCTAACATTCCATGTTTCAAAAACCACAGTCCTTGTTCGTTTTCAGGGTCGTCTCGGAAGGTCCGTTCAAGTATCATATATGTGATTCTCTGAATCTTTAAGTATTGGGTAAGCAGGTGATTATCCCACTGTACCCTAGGTAGGTGGTGTGGCTGCCACTTTGAGGCCCCTTACCGCCTTGATTTGATTTTTTGTTGTTGTCGAGGTTGAGTCCTTAGCCTTTGGACAACCAAGGCCCGCCTGCAAAGCAGCAGGTTGTGATTTTCTCTCGGGGTTGATTCCCTTAGACTTTGGTAAGCCAAAAACCTGCATGCAAGGCACCAGGAGACTCATAGAAGACGGGGCCACCTAGTCCCCGTACAGGTGCAAACACCTTCCCACTGCCCGCATCATATAAGATAAGATATGATAAGACGTTGTTGTCCACAAGGCTCATCTGGTAGATGTCGCATTAATTATCTCCCTTTTTCTTCCTACCAGCTGGTGGTTGGCGGCAGCTGCTGGTAGGTTCTATTTCTTTCTTTCCCTTCTTTCACTCGTCTTCTATCTTGTTACTTCCTCTTAATTCATCACCGCAATGGTGGATATGGTAAATTTCAATGAAACAAATTTCTTTCCTTTCTATTTCTTTTCTCATTCTTAATTGCATTTCAATAAAAGAAGGAAAATAACAAACCCACCCCTCCCCATTCCACAGACACATACACAAGACTTCCCTTACATAGCAGATGAAACATACAATTTCTACTTAGAATCAAGAGTTGAAATGATGGCAAAGGGGACAATACGTTTGTGGCCCTAGCGCAGAGTGGACCACCGCACAACTTGAACTTTTCGGAGATATTAGGTTCTTTTTAGTATATATTGGTGAAAACTTTATATATAATAATTATAACAAATTATATTATATATATATATATATATATATAATATTGAAAACTTTTAAATATAAGAATTCATTACTATTAATAGCCTCTGGAATTTATAGATAACAACTCATCTCTATTGCAACTGCTGATAATCACACTTTGGCGAAGTGCAAAAATGGTCCATTCCTCTACCGAAATAACTGATAAATAAGTGTTAGATTTGGTCCTCATGCTTGAGATGGACCACGTTTGTATAAAAATCTTCAACCCCCATTTTCTTAAAATAGACAAAATGTGGGTTGACCTACTCTTGCTATACCCCGATCCCTTGATGGATGGTGTCCAAAAATATTTTTTCTTTTGGTGTCATTTAAAAGAAATAAATTACATTGAACTTAAATTAACATTCGTCTACCTGGATGTGTGTTCATCAGATGTACGACAACGTAGCTAGCCTCCGTCTGGTCAAACATCCCTCCAACCCCAAAGAGCTCGTGGCGACGGCCATGATCTCAGCAGAGAAAGAGGTGATGGAGCTTCGTAGGGCCGTGTCCACGGACGACAAGGTGGAGAACTGGATGACGCAGGTCCTTGTGGAGATGCGACGCGCCAACCGTCTTATCACCAAGGAAGCCATCTTTTACTATTGTCATAAGAAGAGCAGGTAAGTCGTATGTCGTAATGTTTCAAACAGTATTCCCTCCCTTGGTTTAAAAAAAATAATTTTTAGTGAGCAGTTTGCAGGATCTACTGGAAGCTCCAACTTCGTTCCTTTCACTCTTTCTTTCGCACGTCGTGTTTCATCTTGCTGTTTCCTCTGAAATCATCCTGAGATAACCGCATGTGGTGGACGAAATCATTTCAATGAAACAAAACAAATCTTGACCATTACCCCCCTTTTTTAAGTTTAGTTCTACCTTTTCTGAGGTTTTATCTACTTGTGCTGGCTGATGTCTAGTTTATGCTGCTGTCGTTGTTTCCTTTAACTCTGTTGGCAGTTGGCGGACGCTGCTCTTAATGATTTCAACCTGAGATAGTTGCACATGATGGACTGGGTAATTCTCAATTAGAGAGGGGTTTTTTTTCTTTGTTATTTATTGGATGAGAGAATATTATTTTGTGCTTTATTTCTTCCTTAATTTTCTATACGCCTATTTGCAGACAAGTTTGTGGCCCTAGCGCAAGTGTGGACCACCGCACAAGTTGAAGTTTTCGGAGATATTAGGTTCTTTTAATATATATATATATATTGGTGAAATCTTTTTAAATGTAATGAATTCGTTACTATTAATAGCCTCTGGGGTTTATACATGAGAACTCCTCTCTATTGCAAATGCTGATGATCACCCTTTCGCGAAGTGCAAAACCGTTGCTTTCTTTGCAATGATGGAAATAAGCAATTTATTATGATTGGCGTTCCTCTTCACGCTATTGAAATCGGGATAAGTTCTGCGTCTATGGGTCGTAAACGGCATTGAAGGAACTTGACTTATGGTTGGAGAGGATACTATAACACAACAATCTCTGTTCATATTCAATCTCTTTCTCTTGTTATTGTCTTCTTCTTTTTTCCTTGTTCTTAATTTCCCACCGCTTTGCATTAGACCATACCGTATATGTAAGCGTTACTATAACTTGGT
The DNA here is from genome assembly GCA_037039925.1 of Doris montereyensis. Lineage (NCBI taxonomy): Eukaryota > Metazoa > Mollusca > Gastropoda > Nudibranchia > Dorididae > Doris > Doris montereyensis. The sequence goes on from JAXRKP010000527.1 coordinate 97,216, forward strand.
GTTCTGAGATTTGTCTATTATAACTAAGCATCTCATATTTAAAGAGACACATTGGGCTTGCTGATAAGAACGATAATTAGGCCGTGCCAACAACTGAATAACTTCTCTTGAGTGTTTTTCGACTAAAATCTACCCCCCCCCCCATGGTCCAGGTAGGGGGATCGACATCAGAGACGGACGGTGAAAGAAGTTTCTGGGCACGTAAAACATCCCTTGGCTGTTTACAAGGCAGTTTGGGCAAAAGTTTAAGATAAAATCCTACCACAAATCCCCGAGATCACCATA
>JAXRKP010000527.1:105000-107500 GCA_037039925.1 Doris montereyensis
AGTTATTTCCACTCAGTTGCAGCTCATCAGACACGCCCTGGTCATGAAGTTTACGACCTTCACGGTCAGTCAGTTAATAATATTAATAATAATAATAATAATAATAATAATAATAATAATAATAATAATAACAACAACAGTAACAACAACAGCAACAACAGCAGCAGCAACAACAACAACAACAACAACAATAATAATAATAATAATAATAATAATAATAATAGCAATAACTATAACAATAACAATAACAAATAAATCGCAATCGCAATCGCTGACCTCTTGCAGGGTTTACTCCGCAGCTGATACGAACTCGATAGTCAAAGACAAGGTATCGGACTCTCAACAAAAGGTCATGGGTTCAAGCCCCGCCGACGGTTAAATAAATTTCTCGAATGTTTTCGAGTAAAAGTTACCCCCTGGTCCAGGTAGGTCAAACGACTCCTAGTCCCACCGAAGATGGACGATAAAGGAGGTCCCATGTGAAGACAACACTTTATGCACGTTTAAGATCCCCTTGGCTGTTTACAGAGCAGTCTGGGCAAAATTAAAAATCCTACCAAAACAGCCCGACATCACCTTAATTGTGGATGTGGGTAAATCAAATCAAATCAAATCAAATCAAATCAAATCAAATCAAAATCGCAGCTTATGCAGGTATATATTTGCACCTGGGTTTGAAGGCAAGTGATGTAACGTGTACACAAGGTAACAATCTGTTGATGACAATGTGTTCATCCATCTTGCTACTGATACATTGGCTATCCCTCTCCACTCTAAAATAGACTGCATCGGGATTTTACCTACTGAGTACAACGCAATGATATTTTGATGCGATATCTGTAAAACAAAATACGTTACTATGCTTATCTATCTTTCTTCTTCCTTCATAATGAGCTTGAATCGTTTATAATCATTATTATTATTATTATTATTATTATTATTATTATTATTATTATTATTATTATTATTATTATTATTATTATTATTATTATTAATTATTATTTTTATCATTATTATTTATTATTATTTTATCATTATTATTATTATTATTATTATTATTATTATTATTATTATTATTATTATTATTATTATTATTATTATTATTATTATTATTATTATTATTATTATTATTATTATTATTATTTATATTGTTGTTGTTGTTCTTCTTCTTCTTCTTTTTCTTCTTATTCTTGTTATTATTATTGTTATTATTATTATTATTATTATTATTATTATTATTATTATTATTATTATTATTATTATTATTATTATTATTATTATTATTATTATTATTATTATTATTATTATTATTATTATTATTATTATTATTATTATTATTATTATTATTATTATTATTATTATATTATTATTATTATTAGCATTATTATTATTATTATTATTATTATTATTATTATTATTATCATTATTATTATTATTATTATTATTATTATTATTATTATTATTATTATTATTATTATTATTATTATTATTATTATTATTATTATTATTAATTATTATTTTTATCATTATTATTTATTATTATTTTTATCATTATTATTATTATTATTATTATTATTATTATTATTATTATTATTATTATTATTATTATTATTATTATTATTATTATTATTATTATTATTATTATTATTTATATTGTTGTTGTTCTTCTTCTTCTTCTTCTTTTCTTCTTATTCTTGTTATTATTATTGTTATTATTATTATTATTATTATTATTATTATTATTATTATTATTATTATTATTATTATTATTATATTATTATTATTATTAGCAGTAGTATTATTGTTATTATTATTATTATTATTATTATTATTATTATTATTATTATTATTATTATTATTATTATTATTATTATTATTATTATTATTATTATTATTATTATTATTATTATTATTATTATTACTATCATTATCATTATTATTATTAATATTATTATTATTATTATTATTATTACTATTATTATTACTATTATTATTATTAATGAATTTTTAATTTTATTTATGCACCAATCACATAGTTTGAAGGCCAAGAGATAAGCATAGACAACCGCGTTGGTGTGTTCATCACCATGAATCCAGGCTACGCTGGTAGGACGGAGCTGCCCGAGTCGGTGAAAGCCTTGTTCAGACCCGTGGTAGTCATTGTACCCGATTTGCAGCAGATATGTGAGATTATGCTCTTCTCTGAGGGATTCCTGCTAGCCAAGGTGAGATGATTTTCTGATAGGTAAGGGAACAGGGATTTCTGTTCGCCAAGGTAAAAGGCATTTTTGATGGCCAAGGTAAAGGCATTTTTGATGGCCAAGGTAGAGAGATTGCTGATGGCCAAGGTAGAGATTGCTGATGGCCAAGGTAAGAGAGATTGCTGATGGCCAAAGTAAGAGAGATTGCTGATGGCCAAGGTAAGAGAGATTATTGATGGCCAAGGTAAGAGAAACTCATGATGGCCAAGGTAAGAAAGATTCTTGATAGCCAAGGCCAA
>JAXRKP010000527.1:112500-132500 GCA_037039925.1 Doris montereyensis
GATATATATATATATATATATATATATATATATATATATATATATATATATATATATATATATATATATATATATATATATATATATATATAATATTGTATGAGCGTAGTATTGTCTATTTGAAAAGACTGTTTATAAATGTCAGTGTGTGCAAAGGCGTGTTTAATGTATAACCATGCACCACCACGACCTCATTTAGCCTTGGAGATACACGTTCTGGAAGTCAATGTGTATCGGGTATATTCAGATCCTGTCGACATACAGAAATGAAATTAAACACAAACTAAAAGATGAGAATTGGCAGATAATATTATTTGAAATTTAATAATAATCAGTTGATGTGTGAAAAACATCTGTTTTTCTCCAAGAATGGATGAATGTTTTTATGTCTGCAAGAGACTATCGTTCCAACAAGTCTTGTTATTTTGTTCCTGAACACGATCTTCGGTGAAAGGTCCATCTTTGCAGAAGTTGTCAAACAATATATTATGCCGATTGGTATAATTTGTAGCGTTTACGTGTAGACATTGATTAGTGATTATACTACAAGTTGGGTTATTTTTCCTCATGAAAGCCTTTGCAAGCTTACAAAAAATTGCTCAAAATATGATTTAATTTATAAATTAACCATCTCTGTCCCAGACTCTCAAAATGGTGATCGATAATAGATTCTTATAATGAGTTTGCGACTTTGAAATATACTTTCCTAAACTAATACTGAAATAGCATGAAATGTGTTACGTGTTCTCTGTACATCATCAACAACGCCAAAACAAAATTACATTTAATAATTTAAGATGCGGACGGTTTGCGGGTGCTATTGGTAGGTCCTGCTTCTTTTCTTTTCCTTTTGCAATTACGTTTTATCTCACTGTTTCCTCTTAACTTACCCTGAGATCACCACAATGGTGGACGAGGTAAATTTCGATTAAACAAACAAATTAAGATGAAAATGTTATCGAAATGATGTTATTTCGATGCTTGGCATAGACAGAGTATAAGACAGGATAGAAGGACTAAATGATATTACATAGTGTGTGGAAAAAATGAAAGTGAAGTTAGATAAACAGACAGGGACTGAGAAGCCTTTTATGTTCTTTTAATGCCGGGTTTGCGTGGGGGGAGGAGGGTACTGGTATGTATTACTTCTTTCCCTTTCACTCTTTCCCATTTCTTTTATCCTTGCTGGCTTCTCTTAATTCACTCTGAAATCATTGCACATTATATTGTAGACGGGATAAATTTCCATAAAACAAACAAATTATTAATACTCTCCTGATCGTTCTCTCCAGGTTAGGCTCACCGACCAAGCTGTTTATCATCAATCCCAAAAAGAGGCCGGTGATTGAACTGTACGGTGTCTTAGATCCCATCAGTCGAGATTGGACGGACGGTCTGTTGTCCAATATCTTCAGGTAAGCTCCTTCTTAGCGATCGATATTAGGTTTTACATCTGCTTATGTCAATGCTTTCACATAGAATACGAGGGTGTTGTAGCTGAACCGTCGTGACGTGAGCTGGTAATCACGACGACACTGGTTCAAGTCCCCCCACGGCTGACACAGGTGTTTCGCCCCCCCACAACGTTGTACTCTTATGAAAGGTATTTTAATCTTCTTTCCTCGCTTAACTCAGGTGTGAATTAGTACGCAGGTATAGGTAGAGAAAGATCTAGTCTGAGTGTTAGCACGAAAAGTTTAACAGGTTTGTGTAGTGTATGCTCTCCCGGGAGTTGAGAAGGATTTTGAATGAAATGGCCGGCTGGTGGAAAATGATGTACAGTCGGTGAGCCTGCACTTATGCGGAAATCTTCTTTGCCTCTCAGCTCCCCGTGGTGCACAGGCCATCAACAAAGGGCCGTCAGTCATCCAACGTCTGCAACTCTCGTCAGGTTTTCCTCCGTCTCACCATCTCCGTCTCGATCTCTCTCCTCCAGGTCATTCTTGGTCGCCACACCGCCACACTGTCACACCGCCACTCTGCCACAACGCCACTCTGCCACAACACCACTCTGCCACAACACCACTCTGCCACACCGCCACACTGTCACACCGCCACTCTGCCACAACGCCACTCTGCCACAGCACCACTCTACCACACCGCCACTCTGCCACACCGCCACTCAGCCACAACACCACTCTGTCACAACACCACACTTCCACACCGCCACTCTGTCCACACCCACCACTCTGTCACAACACCACACTTCCACACCGCCACTCTGCCACACCACCACTCTCTCACAACACCACTCTGTCACAACACCACTCTGTCACTCCACCACTCTGTCACACCACCACTCTGTCACAACACCACTCTGTCAAAACACCCACCACTCTGTCACACCACCACTCTGTCACAACACCACTCTGTCACAACGCCACTCTGTCACAACACCACACTTCCACAACGCCACTCTGCCACACCACCACTCTGTCACAACACCACACTTCCACAACGCCACTCTGCCACACCGCCACTCTGTCACAACACCACACTTCCACAACGCCACTCTGTCACAACACCACACTTCCACACCGCCACTCTGTCACAACACCACACTTCCACACCACCACTCTGTCACAGCACCACACACCACAGCGCCACTCTGTCACAACACCACAACTTCCACACCAGCACTCTGTCACAACACCCACACTTCCACAACACCACTCTGCCACAACACCACAACTTCCACACCACCACTCTGTCCACAACACTTCCACACCGCCACTCTGTCACAACACCACACTTCCACACCGCCACTCTGCCACACCACCACTCTGTCACAACACCACACTTCCACACACCACACTCTGCCACACCACCACTCTGTCACTTGCCACAACTTCCACACCGCCACTCTGTCACAACACCACACTTCCACACCGCCACTTCTGCCACAACACCACACTTCACACCACCACTCTGCCACACCACCACTCTGTCACACCACCACACTGTCACACCACCACTCTGTCACACCACCACTCTGTCACAACACCACTCTGTCACACCACCACTCTGTCACACACCACCACTCTGTCACACCACCACTCTGTCACACCACCACACTGTCACACCACCACTCTGTCCACCACCACACTGTCACACCACCACTCTGTCACAACACCCACTGTCTCCACACCACTCTGTCACAACACACACTGTCACACCACCACTCTGTCACACCACCACACTTCCACACCACCACTGTGTCACACCACCACACTGTCACACCACTACTCTGTCACACCACCACTCTGTCACACCGCCACTCTGTCCACACCACCACTCTGTCACACCACCACTCTGTCACACCACCACTCTGTCACAACACCACCACTTCCACAACACCACTCTGCCACACCACCACTCTGTCACAACACCACACTTCCACACCGCCACTCTGTCACAACACCACACTTCCACACCGCCACTCTGTCACAACACCACTCTGTCGCAACACCGCCACTTCCACACCACCACTCTGTCACAACACACACTTCCACACCGCCACTCTGTCACAACACCACACTTCCACACCACCACTCTGTCAACACCACTTCCACACCGCCACTCTGCCACAACACCACACTTCCACACCGCCACTCTGCCATAACACCACACTTCCACACCACCACTCTGTCACACCACCACTCTGTCACACCACCACTCTAATCACACCACCGCCTCTGTCACACCACCACTCTTCACACCACCACTCTGTCACAACACCACTCTGTCACACCACCACTCACCACACCACCACTCTGTCACACCACCACTCTGCCACAACACCACTTCCACACCACCACTCTGTCACAACACCACTCTGTCACACCACCACTCTGTCCACAACACCACTCTGTCACACCACAACTCTGTCACACCGCCACTCTGTCACAACACCACTCTGTCCACACCACCACTCTGTCACACCACCACACTGTCACACCACCACTCTGTCACAACACCACACTTCCACACCGCCACTCTGCCACACCACCACTCTGTCACAACACCACACTTCCACACCGCCACTCTGTCACAACACCACTCTGTCACAACACCACTCTGTCACAACGCCACTCTGTCACAACACCACACTTCCACACCACCACTCTGTCACAACACCACTCTCTGCCACAACGCCACTCTGTCACAACACCACTTCCACACCACCACTCTGTCACAACACCACTCTTCCACACCGCCACTCTGTTACAACACCACACTTCCACACTGCCACTCTGTCACAACACCACACTTCCACACCACCACTCTGCCACACCACCACTCTGTCCACAACACCACACTTCCACACCACCACTCTGTTACAACACCACACTTCCACACCACCACTCTCTGTTACAACACCACACTTCCACACCACCACTCTGTTACAACACCACACTTCCACACCACCGCTCTGTCCACAACACCACACTTCCACACCACCACTCTGTTACAACACCACACTTCCACACCACCACTCTGTTACAACACCACACTTCCACATCGCCACTCTGTTACAACACCACACTTCCACACCGCCACTCTGTTACAACACCACACTTCCACACCGCCACTCTGTCACAACACCACACTTCCACACCACCACTCTGTCACAACACCACTCTGTCCAAAACCACGCTTCCACACCACCACTCTGCCACACCACCATTCTGTCACAACACCACACTTCACACCACCACTCTGTCATAACACCACACTTCCACACCGCCACTCTGTTACAACACCACACTTCCACACCGCCACTCTGTCACAACACCACACTTCCACACCACCACTCTGTCACACCACCCACACTTCCACACCACCACTCTGTCAACACCACACTTCCACACCGCCACTCTGTCACAACACCACACTTCCACACCACCACTCATCACACCACCCACTTCCACCACCACTCTGTCACAACACCACACTTCACACCGCCACTCTGTCACAACACCACCTTCCACACCACCACTCTGCCACAACACCAAACTTCCACACCACCACTCTGCCACAACACCACACTTCCACACCACCACTCTGCCACACCACCACTCTGTCACAACACCACTCTGCAACACCACCACACTCTGTCACACCACCACTCTGTCAACACCACTCTGCCCACCACCACTCTGTCCCACCACCACTCTGCCACACCACCACTCTGTCACACCACCACACTTCCACACCGCCACTCTGTCACAACACCACACTTCCACACCACCACTCTGTCACAACACCACACTTCCACACCACCCACACTTCCACACCACCACTCTGTCACACCACCACACTTCCACACCACCACACTTCCACACCACCACTCTGTCACACCACCCACTTCCACACCACCACTCTGTCACAACACCACACTTCACACCACCACTCTGTCACACCACCACACTTCCACACCACCACTCTGCCACAACACCCACTCTGCCACAACACCACACTGCCACAACGCCACTCTGCCACAACGCCACTGCCACAACACCACACTGCCACAACGCCACTCTGCCACAACACCACACTGCCACAACGCCACTCTGCCACAACACCACACTGCCACAACGCCACTCTGCCACACCACCACTCTGCCACACCGCCACTCTGCCACAACACCACTCTGTCACACCACCACTCTGTCCACACCGCCACTCTGCCACAACACCACTCTGCCACACCACTCTGCCACAACACCACTCTGTCACACCCCCGCCACTCTGTCACACTGCCACTCTGCCACAACACCACTCTGTCACACCGCCACTCTGCCACAACACCACTCTGCCCACACCACCACTCTGTGACACCCACCACTCTGTGACACCGCCACTCTGCCACACCACCACTCTGCACACCACCACTCTGTGACACCACCACTCTGTCACAACACCCACTTCCCACCACCACTCTGTCACACCACCCACACTTCCACACCACCACTCTGCCACAACACCACTCTGCCACAACACCACACTGCCACAACACCACTCTGCCACAACACCACACTGCCACAACACCACACTGCCACAACGCCACTCTGCCACAACACCACACTGCCACAACACCACTCTGCCACAACACCACACTGCCACAACGCCACTCTGCCACACCATCACTCTGCCACACCGCCACTCTGCCACAACACCACTCTGTCACACCGCCACTCTGTCCACACCGCCACTCTGCCACAACACCACTCTGCCACACCGCCCACACTGCCACAACACCACTCTGTCACACCGCCACTCTGTCAACACCACTCTGCCAAAACACAACTCTGTCACACGCCACTCTGCCACAACACCTCTGCCACACCGCCACTCTGCCACAACACCACACTGCCACAACACCACACTGCCACAACACCACACTGCCACCAACACCACACTGCCACTCTGCCACAACACCACTCTTCCACACCGCCACTCTGCCACAACACCACACTTCCACACCGCCACTCTGTCACAACACCATACTTCCACACGCCACTCTGCCACAACACCATACTTCCACACCGCCACTCTGCCACAACACCACACTTCCACACCGCCACTCTGTCACAACACCATACTTCCACACCGCCACTCTGCCACAACACCACACTCTGCCACCACCAACTTCCACAACACACTCTTCCACAACACCACTCTGTCCACAACACCACACTTCCACACCGCCACTCTGCCACAACACCACACTTCCACACCGCCACTCTGCCACAACACCACACTTCCACACCGCCACTCTGCCACCAACGCCACTCTGCCACAACACCACACTTCCACACCGCCACTCTGTCACACCGCCACAACACCACACTTCCACACCGCCACTCTGTCACACCGCCACTCTGCCACAACACCACACTTCCACACCGCCACTCTGCCACAACACTTCCCACCGCCACTCTGCCACACCGCTACTCTGCCACAACACCACACTGCCACAACACCACACTTCCACACCGCCACTCTGCCACAACACCACACTTCCACACCGCCACTCTGCCACAACACACTTCCACACCGCCACTCTGCCACAACACCACACTTCCACACCGCCACTCTGCCACAACACCACACTTCACCGCCACAACACCACACTTCCACCGCCCAACACCACACTTCCACACCGCCACAACGCCACACTTCCACACCGCCACAATTCAACACGCTTCCACCACAACACCATACTTCCACTTCCACCGCCACAACACCACACTTCCACACCGCCACAACACCACACTTCCACACCGCCACAACACCACACTTCCCACCGCCACAACACCACACTTCCACATCTCCACAACACCACACTTTCCACAACACCACACTTCCACAACACCACTCTTCCACAACACCACACTGCCACAACACCACACTTCCACAACACCACACTTCCACAACATAACTTCCACACTTCCACAACACCACACTTCCACACCGCCACTCTGCCACAACACCACACTGCCACAACTTCCTCTGCCACAGCACACACTTCCACACCTGCACTCTGCCGCAACACCACACTTCCACACCGCCACTCTGCCACAACACCACTTCCACACCGCCACTCTGCTAACACCCACTTCCACCGCCACAACCACCACACTTCCACGCCACAACACCACACTTCCCATACCCGCCCTCTGCCACAACGCCACACTTCACAACACTCCACAACACCCACTTCACACCACCACTCTGTCACAACACCACTTCACAACACCATACTGTCCACACCGCCACTTCCACACCGGCACTCTGCCACAACACCATACTTCCACACCGCCACTCTGTCACAACACCATACTTCCCACCGCCACTCTGCACAACACCACTCTGCCACACACCACAACACTTCCACACCGCCACTCTGCCACAACACAACACTTCCACACCGCCACTCTGCCACAACACCACACTTCCCGCCCACTCTGCCACATACAACACCACACCGCCACTCTGCCACAACACCACACTTCCACACCACCACTCCTGCCACAACACCTCACACCGCCACTCTGCCACAACACCACACCGCCACTCTGCCACAACACCACACTTCCACACCGCCACTCTGCCACAACACCACACTTCACACCGCCACTCTGCCACAACACCACACTTCCCACACCGCCACTCTGCCACACCACCACTCTGCCACAACGCCACACTTCCACACCTACCCTCTGCCAAACCACCTTCTATACACCATACTCTGACACACCACTCTGTAACTGCCCTCAATGACACCACCACTCTACAACGCCACACTTCCACCACCACTCTGCCCACACCACTCTTTACTTCCACACCACCCACTCTACACCACCAACTACACCACCACTCTGCCCCACACCACCACACTTCCACACCACCACTCTGCCACAACGCCACACTTCCACACCACCACTCTGCCACACCATCACTCTGCCACACCACCACACTTCCACACCACCACTCTGCCACAACACCACACTTCCACACCACCACTCTGCCACAACACCACACTTCCACACCGCCACTCTGCCACAACACCACACTTCCACATCACCACTCTGCCACACCACCACTCTGCCACACCACCACTCTGCCACACCACCACTCTGCCACAACGTCACTCTGCCACAACGTCACTCTTCCACACCGCCACTCTGCCACACCACCACTCTGCCACACCACCACTCTGCCACACCACCACTCTGCCACAACGTCACTCTGCCACACCACCACTCTGCCACAACACCACTCTGCCACAACACCACTCTGCCACAACACCACACTTCCGCACCACCACTCTGCCACAACGCCACTCTGCCACACCGCCACTCTGCCACACCGCCACTCTGCCACACCGCCACTCTGCCACACCACCACTCTGCCACAACGCCACTCTGCCACAACACCACTCTGCCACACCGCCACTCTGCCACAACACCACTCTGCCACGCCGCCACTCTGCCAAACCGCCACTCCTGCCACACCGCCACTCTGCCACACCGCCACTCTGCCACAACTGCCACTCTGCCACACCGCCACTCTGCCACAACGCCACTCTGCCACACAACGCCACTCTGCCACAACACCACACTTCCACACCGCCACTCTGCCACAACACCACACTTCCACACCGCCACTCACCCCCAACACCACACTTCCACACCGCCACTCTGCCACACCCATACTTCCACACCGCCACTCTGCCACAACGCCACTCTTCCACACCCGCCACTCTGTCACAACGCCACTCTTCTACACCGTCGCACTCTGTCACAACGCCACTCTTCCACACCGCCACTCTGTCCCACACCGCCACTCTGCCACAACGCCACACACTTCCACACCGCCACTTCCACACCGCCACTCTTCCACACCGCCACTCTGCCCACAACGCCACAACGCCACTTCCCCACCGCCACTCTGCCACAACGCCACAACGCCACTCTGCCACACACTCTGCCACAACGCCACACTTCCACACCGCCACACTTCCACCCGCCACTCTGCCACAACGCCACTCTGCCACAACGCCACACTTCCACACCGCCACTCTGCCACAACGCCACACTTCCACACCGCCACTCTGTGACACCGCCACTCTGCCACAACGCCAGCCCCCAGACACCGCCACTCTGCCACACCACCACTCTGTCACACCGCCACTCTTCCACACCGCCACTCTGTCACACCGCCACTCTGCCACAACGCCACTCTTCCACACCGCCACTCTGTCACACCGCCACTCTGCCACAACGCCACACTTCCACACCGCCACTCCCTGTCACACCGCCACTCTGCCACAACGCCACTCTTCCACACCGCCACTCTGCCACCCCGCCACTCTGCCACAACGCCACACTTCCACACCGCCACTCTGCCACAACGCCACACTTCCCACACCGCCACTCTGCCACAACGCCACTCTGCCACAACGCCACACTTCCACACCGCCACACTTCCACACCGCAACTCTACCACAACGCCACTCTGCCACAACGCCACACTTCCACACCGCCACTCTGCCACAACGCCACTCTGCCACACCACCACTCTCCAGACTACCACTCTACCACACCACCACTCTACCATGACACCGCCACTCTGCCACAACTCCACTCTGCCACACCACCGCTCTGTGACACCACCACTTGACACCACCACTCTGTGACACCACCACTCTGTGACACCACCACTCTGCCACACCACCACTCTGTGACACCACCACTCTGTGACACCGCCACTCTGCCACACCACCACTCTGTGACACCGCCACTCTGCCACACCGCCACTCTGCCACCACCACTCTGTGACACCACCACTCTGTGACACCGCCACTCTGCCACACCACCACTCTGTGACACCACCACTCTGTGACACCACCACTCTGTGACACCACCACTCTGTGACACCACCACTCTGTGACACCACCATTCTGCCACACCACCACTTGCCACACCAGCACTCTGCCACACCACCACTCTGCCACACCACCACTGCCACACCACCACTCTGCACCACCACCACTCTGCCACACCACCACTCTGCACCACACCACCACTCTGTGACACTGCCACTCTGCCACACCACCACTCTGTGACACCACCACTCTGTGACACCGCCACTCTCTGACACCACCACTCTGTGACACCGCCACTCTGCCACCCACCACTCTGTGACACCGCCACTCTGCCACACCACCACTCTGTGACACCACCACTCTGTGACACCGCCACTCTGCCACACCACCACTCTGTGACACCGTCACTCTGCCACACCACCACTCTGTGACACCACCACTCTGTGACACCGCCACTCTGCCACACCACCACTTGTGACACCACCACTCTGTGACACCACCACTCTGTGACACCACCACTCTGCCACACCACCACTCTGTGACACCACCACTCTGCCACACCACCACTCTAGACACCACCACTCTGTGACACCGCCACTCTGCCACACCACCACTCTGCCACACCACCACTCTGTGACACCACCACTCTGTGACACCACCACTCTGTGACACCACCACTCTGTGACACCACCACTCTGTGACACCACCACTCTGTGACACCACCACTCTGCCACACCACCACACTCTGTGACACCACCACTCTGTGACACCGCCACTCTACACACCACCACTCTGCACACCACCACTCTCTGACACCACCACTCTGTGACACCATCACTCTGTGACTTCACCACTCTGTGACACCACCACTCTGTGACACCACCACTCTGTGACACCGCCACTCTGCTACACCACCACTCTGCCGGCCACCACCTCTCTGTGACACCGCCACTCTGCCACAACGCCACTCTGCCACAACGCCACTCTGCCACAACGCCACTCTGCCACAACGCCACTCTGTCACACCGCCACTATGCCACAACGCCACTCTGCCACAACGCCACTCTGCCACAACGCCACTCTGCCACAACATACTCTGCCACACCGCCTCTCTGCCACAACGCCACTCTGTCACACCGCCACTCTGTCACACCGCCACTCTGCCACAACGCCACTCACCCACACCACCACTCTGCCACAACGCCACTCTGCCACAACGCCACTCTGCCACAACGCCACTCTGCCACACCACCACTCTGCCACAACGCCACTCTGCCACAACGCCACTCTGCCACAACGCCACTCTGCCACAACGCCACTCCTGTCACACCGCCACTATGCCACAACGCCACTCTGCCACAACGCCACTCTGCCACAACGCCACTCTGCCACAACGCCACTCTGCCCACCGCCTCTCTGCCACAACGCCACTCTGTCACACCGCCACTCTGTCACACCCCACTCTGCCCACAACGCCACTCTGCCACACCACCACTCTGCCACAACGCCACTCTGCCACAACGCCACTCTGCCACAACGCCACTCTGCCACACCACCACTCTGCCACAACGCCACACTTCCACACCACCACTCTGCCACAACACCACACTTCCACACCACCACTCTGCCACAACACCACAATGCCACACCGCCACTCTCCACAACACCACACTTCCACACCGCCACTCTGCCACAACACCACACTGTCACACCGCCACTCTGCCACAACACCACACTTCCACACCGCCACTCTGTCACAACGCCACATTTCCACACCGCCACTCTGCCACAACACCACACTGCCACAACGTCCCAACACCAGAACGCCACAACGCCACTCTTCCCACAACGCTACAATACCACAACGCCACAACGCCACAACGCTTCAGCGATAGAAATAGAACGCAACCATGAAAGCCACAACAGGAAAGCCCCCCCTCCCTATTTAACTTCTGTTTAAAAAGTCCCCTATTCAATTTCTACATCAGGATTTTTTCAAATATTTCTCACGCTGTTTAGTTAGCTGTCACAGTTGGTGTTATAGTTTATCACGCAGAGAGATGAACCGACCGCAGGAGATAGAAAAGACGGAACTGCATTACATAGTTGGTGTTATCGTTTATCACGCAGAGAGATGAACCGACCGCTAGAAAGACCGAACTGCATTACATAGTTGGTGTTATCGTTTATCACGCAGAGAGATGAACCGACCGCTAGAAAAGATCGAACTGCATTACATAGTTGGTGTTATCGTTTATCACGCAGAGAGATGAACCGACCGCTAGAAAAGACCGAACTGCATTACATAGTTGGTGTTATCGTTTTATCACGCAGAGAGGGATGAACCGACCGCTAGAAAAGACCGAACTGCATTACATAGTTGGTGTTATCGTTTATCACGCAGGAGATGAACCGACCGCTAGAAAAGACCGAACTGCATTACATAGTTGGTGTTATCGTTTATCACGCAGAGAGATGAACCGACCGCTAGAAAAGACCGAACTGCATTACATAGTTGGTGTTATCGTTTATCACGCAGAGATGAACCGACCGCTAGAAAAGACCGGAACTGCATTACATAGTTGGTGTTATCGTTTATCACGCAGGGAGATGAACCGACCGCTAGAAAAGACCGAACTGCATTACATAGTTGGTGTTATCGTTTATCACGCAGAGAGATGAACCGACCGCTAGAAAAAGACCGAACTGCATTACATAGTTGGTGTTATCGTTTATCACGCAGGAGATGAACCGACCGCTAGAAAAGACCGAACTGCATTACATAGTTGCTGTTATCGTTTATCACGCAGGGAGATGAACCGACCGCTAGAAAAGACCGAACTGCATTACATAGTTGGTGTTATCGTTTATCACGCAGGGAGATGAACCGACCGCTAGAAAAAGACCGAACTGCATTACATCGTGTACGATGGTGACGTAGACGCCTTGTGGGTGGAGAACACCCCATGAACTCTGTCATGGACGACAACAAACTGCTGACCTTGTCCAACGGCGAGCGTATTCGATTACAGTCTTACTGCGCCATGTTGTTTGAGGTAAAACAAATAATTTTTTTTAAAAAGCCTTACGTCTTCTTGACGGAGACTCGGTAGTCCAGAGGCAAAAGTGTCGGCCTTTGGCCCAAAGGTGGTGGGTACAAACTCCACCGACGGTTGAAAAAAATGTCACACGTCTTTAGAGGAAATGTTCTCCCCGCCGCACTCCCGCCCTGGTCCAGTGGGAAGTGGATCGTCACCCAATCCCCATTTGGAGACTGACAATAGAAAGGAGGTGTCGTATGTAGATCAAAACGTTCTGTGCACATTAAAGATCCCTTGGCTGTTTACAAGACAGTAGGGGCAAAATTTAGAAAGAAATCCTACCAAAATAAACCGAGATAACCTTAGTTGTGGATGTGGGTGAATCAAATCAATTCAAATCAAAAACGTCTCTATGTTTGTATTTTTTCCCACAGTAGTAATGTTACAATTTATGTCGAGATTTTGTATTGGTTGTGCTCAATGTACGTCTACACGATGTCCCACTTTAAGGGACGGGGACGGGACGGGAGAGGAGGGGGGAGATGGCACCTAGATTGGGGAGTTTGGTACCAAATGTTGACATTTTGTTCTTTACATTTTCCGGTAGACAATGATTTAACAAAAAGTTTATGGCAAAAAATATCCATAAGACGTAAAATTTTTCTTGTTCAAAATATTTTGTAGGTAAAAAGAGTAAAAAATTTTGAGGTAATTACTCTAACACTGACTAAGAAAATTGTCTGAAAACACCTCTAGTAGCAGCTAATCGCCAATGTAGCAACACAGTTCTTTTTGCTTGGCTTTTGGGAACACCGCACGTCGATTCGGCCCAACGCCTTGTGACAAGGCCATCGTTGTGCGTATAAACACGCGCACAAGTATAGGAATAGAGGAAAACAAAATGGTCATTTTGGCGGCCTTTTCACAGCAATGCACATCTAAACCTAGTTTTACAACCTCTTTACACTAATAACAATGCCAGAGACTGTTGAAAGAGTAAGGGGGACTGCTGGCGAGAAGGACAACCCGTCTGTAGCGTTTGCTTTATGTTATTTTCTTTTCATTTCTTTACTTGTATTTTTCTCGAAATTTACTTTTTTCACACAAAATTCTATTTCCTCCGTCAGTTACGGACCGATTTGTATAATAGTGCGCATGCTGGTTTCTCTCGTCAATGTTAATTGAATGACGTCGGGGTTGGTTTTTTGTATATGGTAAACTTTTTGAGAAAATATTTTTATTTGTAATAAAAATGTCATTTTGTGTAAACGACATGCTATTTTTAAAAATTCGTTAAAACAATACTATAGAAAATATCTACTAGACCCGACGTCACTCTTTAGATATTGAATGGACAAAAATTATCTGCACGGGTTTTGAGTGATTTTATTCATAACTAAGGGAGGATATATATTTTGACAGTTCCTCATATATAAAATCAAAAAGATTAACTCAAAAGCAAAAAACAAATCACTTCAGGAGACCCCCCTTAACGGTAATTTCGAGATTTAAGAAAAGCTTTTTTAAATCTTGCCTAGATCTAGACAAATTCCATTAAAGCCGCAAATATATTTTTATTGTGTATACACAAAGTTTCCTTGTATTTCATTTCCGTCTCCCATAAAACTAGGCCCCGATTCCGATCTTAAGTAGGATTACATGGGTGAGGGGGAAGACTGGACGTTTTTATCTAAGCAAATAGGTAAATGTGTGCATCCCCACACCAGGGTTCGAATCCTACACATTCGTCTTCCATTTGTTCACTTTGTACCCTAAGAGCATCTGCTGGCTCCCTTTCCATGTGATAAATGATATAAAGAAAAGTAGATTTCGTTTATTTTAAAAGTAGTGCAAAAATATTTCTCACTCTCTTCTTATCAACACAATTAGTTCTTCCTTCACTCGTGTAACAGTCTATCAAGGTATATATATATATATATATATATATGTATATATATATATATATATATATATATATATATATATATATATATATATATATATATATATATATATATATATATATATATATATATATATATATATATATATACCTTCGGGCAGAACTTGTCTATTGCTGACTCCTTGTCTCAGGAGTGACTGCCTGCATCTAGACTACCGAGATGGGCGTTATTTGCAAAGCCTATTTCATTTCAAAACATTGGCTTCAGTGATTACGATTGACAAACTGTTAGCAATTGATGTTGTATAGGATTATAACATTGTACGTGTACAACCCTTTGTTTTTTTAGCCTTTAAAAGAAATTATTTTTAAAAAAAACTACTTTACGTGCCAATAAGAAATAAAAACCCAACTCGTTGGAATTAAATAAGGACTAAGAAAGGACTTTCCTTACCTTGACCTCGTTTGTTTCAGGTGTACGACCTTCAATACGCGTCTCCTGCTACCATCTCCAGGTGTGGCATGGTGTTTGTGGACCCTAAAAACCTGGGCTTTGAGCCCTTCTGGATGCGGTGGCTCAACAAGCGGTCTAAGGACGAGCAAGTCGTGAGTACTGACTGCACATAAAAAAAAGAGAGAGAGAGAAGATGCCTCTGGTTTCCGTTCGTTTACTCACTGTTAGTAGGCGCTGCTGGCAGAGACTGCTGGTAGGTCCTATGTCTTTCATTTTCCTTGTTTAACCTATCATTCATCTCGCTGCTTCCTCTTAATTCCCATCCCCTGAGATCCCCGCGATGGTAGACGAGGTAAATTTCAATGAAACAAGCAAACTCACACGAAGGCGCCGGTTAGCTCAGTAACGTTAGACCGTCTGACTACCACCCATAAGGCCCGAGTTCGATTCCCAGAACGGCCAGATTTACCACGGCCCTGCACGAAACATGTGGGTAGTTAGGTCTCTTCAGATTCTTTGACGAACGTAAAAATGGCGTCGGATGTAAGGGCAAAATACTGTGTGTTCTTAGACGCAATCACAACTCACAAGTTCCGGTTCCCGTGTGCTCAGCGATGGCCGACTATGTTATTTTACTCACAATTACCGCAAATGCTGACATAGGGATAGGGATTTTTAATTTGATTTGATTTGATTTGATTTGATTTTCCCACATCCACAACTAAGGTGATCTCGGGAGTTTCTGATAGGATTCTTAATTTTGCCCGGTCTGTCATGCCAAGGGATCTTTAACGTGCACAGAGTGTTGTGATCTGCACACGGAACTTCCTTTCTATCGTCCGTCTTCGATGGGACTAGGTGTCGTTGCACCTACCTGGACTAGGGGGAGGGGTAGATTTTATTCGAAAAGAATTGAGAGAACGTTTCACCCGTCAGCGGGGCTTGAACCCACGACCTTGGGGTTGAGAGGCCGACGTCTTGTCTATGGACTACCGAATCACCCCCCCCCCCCCCCCCCCCCCAATACAATGGCAAAGTACTGTATGCTTAGAAATATCACAACTCAAGCTCAGCGGAGGCGCACTTTATTTGTTACTTACAATTACCGATATACTGACATAGGAATAGGAATAGGACGTATATTATTGTTTCTATATTTCTTCTTTTAAAGTCTCCTCCTCCCTTCCCCCCCCCCCACTCATTTGGTTTTTTGTTTTGTTTTGTTTCGGTTTTTTTTGTTTGTTTTTTTTTTTTGTTTTTTTTTGGGGGGGGTGGGGGGGGGGGGAAGTGTCATATCCAGCCTACCTATTATTACAAGGTGGATATCACAGAGAACAATAATACAACACCCCCGTCTGCTTTTTGCACAAATGTGACTTGGGTCGCTCAAAGTTACGAGAGAACCCTTGGAACGGCGACTAAATCGCTTACGTCCTCAGCTGGCATCGGGACTAGTTTGTGGGTCCTTGCGGCTTAACCCACCTTCGGCGATCGGGTGAGCCACATTAGTTACATTGAGTAAGACCCATCAATGTTTACAAGCTTACTGATGGGATTCACACTCACGTCGACCTCTGACTGACTTGTAAAGCGAGAGCAAACCTCAACTGAACGAAACTGTCTAAAACGACGAAGAGAAGGAAACGAAGATGACTCCCTAGATAATGATTTTCTTCATCTTTTGATAAGTTACAAATTGCATGCTTTTCAATAAGAAATATGAGTGGCTCTCCTGTCGTTGAGTCGTGGTAGCGAAATCGTTACTGTTCTGAGTTATTGATCACAGAGACACTAGTTCAAAAACATGGCTAGCCAAAGCGAGTTTTCCCCATTATGTTGTTCTCTTGTGTGGCGTCGGTGGCCGATCGGTTAGGCTACTGGACTGGGGACCATGAGGTCCCGAGTTTAAATCACAGCAAAGCTAGGTCCGACGTTGTGCTCCTTTGGGGAAAGACACTTAACACACATTTCCCTGGCACTCTACCCAGGTGAAAATGGGTACAAGCGCTAGCTTAGGTGTAAAAGCATACGTCAGATTAGAGTCCTGGTCATGGGGAGGGGGTGATTGTTATTACATGTTCCGCCTCACGCTATTGAAACTGGGTAAGCGTCGGTTCTATGGGCTGTAACGGCCTTGTAGGAACTTCGCTTTATTATGTTGCTCTCTTAAAAGAGTATTTTGCTCTGTTTTCCTGATCTGACTCAGGTGTAAATGTGTATCTAGCTATAGCAATAAAAGGATCTTGTCAGAGTATTAATACAAAGCGCCTAACAGGATTCAGTGCTGTATACTCTCCTGAAGTTGAGAATTACTTTGAATGGAATAGCATCCTGGTGGTGGTGGGGGGGAGGCGGGGTTGATGATTTAAAGTCATTAAATGTCCTGCTGTGTAGCGTTGAAGATCATGTTCTTCTTCACTCCTTGATCGCCGGTCACTCTTGTCAAGTTGTTTGCTTTCCTTGACTTCAAACATCCTACAATTCCATCCAGAATTGTTTTCCTTTAGTCGTCCTCTAGATCACGTCCCATTGGTTTTCCCAGTGGTGACCAGGTGTTCCATTTTCTCCCTCCTCATTACATGTCCAAAAAAGATGCCTGTCATTTCTGTATTGTGTTGAGGAGAGTTCTACGTGTCTCTCCCTGTTTGAGAATGTTTTCGTTCCTCTCTCTCTCTCTCCCTCTGTTTGGCCATGAGACACGGCGTAGCATTCTTCCCGAGAACCGCATCTCGATTGCTTGGATTCTGTACTGTATCTTTTGGTTTAGGATCCATGCTCACATCTACATGTGGGGATGGGTTCGATGTAACACTGAATCACTCTTTTCCTCGTTTGTATAGATAGATTTATATTCATCAGGATTGTTTGAAACTAAATTTTGTGTGTGTCGCTGCTTCCATCTGATGTTATGATGGTGTCTAGGTACCTAACGCTGTTGACTTGCCTGAGTTCAAGGTCTTGATGTTGGTCTTTGAGGTTTTCGTCTAATAGCCATGACTTTTGTTTTCTTGCTGTTTAGTTTTAATATCCGGGGATACGGATTGGAAATCGATCTCTGTTTCGACTTTACAGACATGGCCGGCTTGCAGGAGAAGGAGCTTGCACTTTTGATTGAACGTAGATTTCAATACTTTGTTATTTTTGTCCTCTTTTTTTCTTCTTTTTTTTCCTTCTTTTTCTTATGGAGGGTTGTTTTCTTTCGTTTCTATATTAAAAAGTATAACTCGACATTTTCCAAATCAACTTAATCATATTTTTATTTCCTCAACAGCAATTTGATGCTTTGTACAAGAAATATGTGCCGAACCTTGTGGAAATGGTAGTGGAAGCCATGCAAAACGGACTGCAGATAGAGCGACTAAAAACAATTTTACCCTATACCAACCTGAACATGGTAAGAAGGGGATATGAAATTAAATGAGAAGTACGCTAGCTATGTCTGCAACCTTGAAACCAGCAGGATAAACTATCTTGTACATAATATATTATAATAACCAGATGTGGAACTTTCAGTTGATGCCTCACTCCTAATTTTATGTCTACTTCTCCCTAGCCTTTTCACTCTATGGTAAGTTAAGCATCAACACCCCCTCCCTTTGTCTCTCACTATCTTTCCCTTCTCTCTCTCTCTCTCTCTCTCTCTCTCTCTCTCTCTCTCTCTCTCTCTCTCTCTCTCTCTCTCTCTCTCTCTCTCTCTCTCTCTCTCTCTCTCTCTCTCTCTCTCTCTCTCTCTCTCTCTCTCTCCTCTTTTCTCTCTCTCTCTCTCTCTCTCTCTCTCTCTCTCTCCTCCTCCTCCTCCCCTCTCCCAGCCCCTTGCACACACTAAGGATTCGGCCATGCTGCCACCTACCCCCCCCCACGGTTGTGATTTCTAGCAATTCAAATAGCCCATTGTAAAGGTCAATCTCTGGTCAAGTGATACCTTTCCGGTAACCAAATCAAAGCTACCCAGCCTACTATCATTTTATTCATAACCGTATTTTTTGCTTGAAGTCTAATGCAAGCACTACTTCACAACATACAGCATTTAAAAAAATCAAACGCTTCCGTAAATATTTGTAAATATTATAAAAATATAGTCAATGTGTTAAAAATCTATTCGTATTTAGTATTCTAGATCTGTCGACTTACTCCAATTTCTTTCAGAAACACCTAAAAATAGTTTCAAGATCATTATTCCGAAAGAGTTTGTAAATGCTTCCCTCTGAGT
>JAXRKP010000527.1:137500-140000 GCA_037039925.1 Doris montereyensis
TCTCTCTCTCTCTCTCTCTCATTGTCATGTAAACTCTCTCTCTATTAATTCTCTGACTCATGTGAAGTAGACCCTACTCCCTCTCCCCTCTCTCCCTCCCTGCTCCTCTCATTCTCCCCCTGAGATGGAAATCTGACATTGTCTTCTCATTGATGATGTATAAATCTAATTAGCCAAGCAAAACTTAATTCGTTTAACGATATGTCTGTCCAGGTAAGAGCCACTTGGCTTTTGAGACTGATGGTCAAGATACGAAGACCAATTGTTCTCGTTGGTGAGACCGAACCTCGAAAACAGCCACAATCCTTGAATTCCTACGTGACATCGATGAGGACAGAGAAAATCAAACGATAAACGACAAAAAGGGTGTCGAAAGGAGTGATCACTGTTATAAACAGTATGTAAAACATAATCACCCAACGTTTCTTGTGCTTGGTTAGATTCCATTTATTGATGTGATTTGATGAAGATTGACATAACTTACAACCCAACTGGTGATGAAACGGTTTGAATGAGTCAAGGTACGAAAAGGCACACAGCAAGTCGGGATGGTGGGGGTGGAAAGTACTTTTTTTCAGGTAAATTAAATATATAGTCTCTAGTATAATTACTATGACTTGTAAATGTGACATTGTCATGTAAACGAGATACTACTTGGCGTATTATGCTCTATTAATTCTGTGAGATCTGACATTGTCATGTGAAGTAGACAGGCCTACGGCTTATCGCATTCTCTGATATTGCCCTGAGACGGAAATCTGACATTGTCATGTGAAGTAGACAGGCCTACTGCTTATCACATTCTCTGATATTGCCCTGAGATGGAAATCTGACATTGTCATGTGAAGTAGACAGGCCTACTGCTTATCGCATTCTCTGATAGTGCCCTAAGATGTTAATTTGACATTGTCATGTGAAGGAAACACACACTGATCACATTTTCTGGTATTGCCCTGAGATGTTAATGTGGCATTGTCATGTGAAGGAAGTACTACTTATCACATTCTCTGATATAGCCCTGAGATGTTAATTTGAAGTTGTCATGTGAAGGAAACACCACTTATCACATTTTCTGGTATTGCCCTGAGATGTTAATTTGACATTGTCATGTAGAGGAAGTACTACTTATCACATTCTCTGGTATTGCCCTGAGATGTTAATTTGACATTGTTATGTGAAGGAAATTATTGTTATTATTATTATTATTATTATTATTATTATTATTATTATTATTACCACTTATCGTATTCTCTGGTATTGCACTGAGATGTTAATATGATACTGTCAAGCATCGATTTGTAGCTCAATCAATGTTTCCAACAGGTGACATTTGCATCTATTTCATTAAGATACAAAACAAGTGAATGGCAGCAGAGTAAGACAAGAAAAATCAAACGATAAACGACAAAAAGGGACAACCCTGCCCCAAAAAGAAACTGGTCAATCACGTGATGTTTCGGGCTGAACACTTGATCAGACAACACATACGTGTGACCAACAAACACATTATAAAACCATTAAGAAAGGGCGTAGTGTGACGTCTTAATGTGTGATATGTGATATGGGTTTTTTTTATCTCGTTGGTGGAATTTGTTTCGGTTTCATTTTCTGGGCAGAAGATCTTCAAGTTTAAATTCTTTGTGTCTCTGGGGGGGGTTTTTTTAATTGGGGGGGCGTTTATCATTTTGGTGTTACCTCTTGGATTTTTTATACAAATAACCTGCCAGCTCTGGATAAGGGCTGTATGCATGCATGTGATTCAAGGAAGACCTCATACATATAAAAAAAATAATGATGAACGCCTTGATGAAAAAACAAAAAGAAATAGAAAAGAAGACAATTCTACCAAAGAGACAGAACAAACATCACACCTCCAACATTAAGATCGTCTTATAGTGTGTGTGTGTGTGTGTGTGTGTGTGTGTGTGTGTGTGTGTATGTGTGTGTTTTATCGACACGTATGTGTTGTCGGATAAAGTATTAATAAGTAAAAGACCGAAAGGCAGACCTCGGAGAAAGTGGGAAGAAGAAATAAAAGAGACACTGAAGCAAATAAATTTAACCTTGACAGAAGGAAACAGAAAACGTCAGGACAGAGTAGCCTGGAGAAAGATCATTTCGGACATCTAAGCCTATACACCGTAAGATAGAATGGGACCTAACCGATAAAGACAGAAAGAGAGAAATACATTTATTTAACCGGAAACATTATGGTCACGTGTTTGCGCTGGGGTTTTTTTAAATCGAGTTATTCTAGCTTTTTTTTACTTCACCTTCCTAATGAATCAATGTTCAATAATTGTCTATGCATCTATGGTACTTCGTAGCTGGTTGAGTGTGGTTGATGTTTTTTTTTGGGTTTTTTGAAAAAAAGTAGATCTACATAAGAGACTGCGAGTTTCTTGTTGCTATATTGTATATTTATATGATTGCTCTAGATGCTTCTCAACATCAACTTTTCGTCGAGGACTAGCTCTCTGGACGTCATGAGAAATTTGGA
>JAXRKP010000527.1:142500-167500 GCA_037039925.1 Doris montereyensis
TATGCTACCATCAATGTTTCTGATTTTGGGTTTTGAGGCATTTGTTAATGAATGAGCTGCATATAAAAGGAACTTCATGTTGGAGTTGACAATTTTGAGTGATGGTTAGACATAATTACTGACTGTGAAACTGACCAAACTGAAAAACAAAAACCCTAGTCTCTAGACCCAGAATATCAGAACCGTCAACTGAGTTTTAAACTGATCGTGACCCGATTCTGTTCACCGATAGAGAGAAAAAAAATCAAGATTTTGAAGCCCGCAAAGCGATGTCAGGCATTAATTTAGCCTTCATGATTATTTGTCAATTATGATTCTCATTAAGTCACCATTTCTATAAAATATCAATCTGAACTTACAACAGATGGGAATAGCATCATGTAATCAAACAGTGGGGGACACTGCTCAGAGTATATAATGACCAGGATTGTCAAGTGCTCTCTTCAAGATAATGAGAATGTCGAGCTATTGCATAACCTATTAGACTTAAGTGCGACGTTTGACAACGGTTTAAAGAATCGTATGACTATGGAATATCGTATTTAAACTCAAAAGAGAGAAAAAATCGTAGCATGTAGGCTTAGAAATTGTCTTCTCATTAACACCATTTCTATAAAATAAAGCTTACAAAGAGGGAATAGCATCAAAAACAGCACTTCGGCATTTCCAAGATTCTGCACTCCTATTAGACTGCGACGTTTGACAACAACTATGGAAGAATTACCTGTCCGGTTGTCCAATAAGAGTAAACATCAACGGGCATCTAAATCTAAACCAATCGCCTTCAAATACTTCTTTTTATCTTATACACGTCGCCTCTGAGAAATATCATCCACAACCATGGCCTTGAATACCATCTATATGCAAATGATACACAACTCTACTTTTGCACTAACAATACTTTACAATATTTAAAACCAGTGCGTGTTAAAATAATATATATAGAAAAATGTAATAGTAATGTGATGTGTGAAAGCGTAGCCAAAAGTTTTCACAAACGAGATGGCAACCCATTTCACTTGAAAGGAACAGACGCTAATTTCCTAAAAAATGTATGAAATAATTTTTTTCTTCAGTAAAACACTTTAGGCTGTGTCAACCCACATTTCCCACTCAAGCCATGTAAAATGGGTATCAGTGGAGTAAATCCTCCGACAGGCTGGCGTCCTTTTAAGACAATAGTCGATGTATTACCACCTGTTCCAGTTCATGCGAAAGAAAAAGTATTAAGCACCGGCTCTGTGAGCCGTAACGGCCTTGAAGGAATGATAAATTGCTTCAAGTGAAATGACAAATTAGAACATTTTTTTAACATTGACTATACTGTCATTGTCATACCTACTTACTTAAAAACATTGGTTGCAGTGTTAAATCGTCCATGGTTCTTCTTATTATTATTTGCCTCTCAGCTCCCTGCGGAGCACAGGCCATCAACAAAGAACTGCCAGTCATCCAACGTCTGCAGCTCTCCCCTGTTTTCTTCCGTCTCGCCATCTCCATCTCAATCTCTCTCCTCCAGGTTATTTTTGATCGCCCTACTATATCTTTTCCCTTGTGGATTCCATGTCAAGCCCCTGGTTGATGACGCATCAATGAATTATTTTCTCCTGTGTCCAGATTCTAGAAGACTACAATGAGAACCAGTATCCCATGCCCCTGGTTCTTTTCGAGGACGCCCTGGAGCACTTGACGCGCATCCACCGAGTCCTTCGCATGGACAGGGGCAATTCTCTGCTGGTGGGCGTCGGTGGCAGTGGCAAACAGAGTCTGTGCCACCTGGCGGCCTACACCGCCGGATGTGAGATCTTCCAGATAATCTTGAGCAGGGGTTACAACGAGAATAGCTTCAGGTAATTAATAGACTAAATTCACAAAACCTGCAAAATGTTAATGTACATGACTGTATATTATTTAGAGGTGGGGGTTGCAAAAATAATAGATCTAGTGTCTCTATGACCTAGAAACCTGAGAAAAAAATCAAACCTCTAAATCGTTCCTGTTATGTTTCTATATACCGTAGTAGTAATACTACGGATATCCATTCACTCTTAACTCCTTTTTGCTCATTTCTGACGAGGAATCTTCCCCATTATTTGGTGTCTACAGACGCGTTGTCATGACCTGGATCTAGATAAGATGGGATATTCCAGTTTGATTATGCAACTTAATGCAAGCTATAAGCTGTATCATGCAAAGACAAGGCGTATCCTCTTCCCCAAAGTATTACAAGTGTTATGAACTGTTATTACGTACCGGAGCTCGGCGTGTGTCTCTGCTGGATAGTGTTGGTTATCTTCCATCGGTGACGGAAGATAAATAGGAGGTCCCGTGTGCAGATCACAGCACTCTGTGCCCGTTAAAGATTCCTTGTCTGTTTATAAGGCAGTCAGGGAATAATCTTTTTTTCCAAATCTTAACAAAAACCCCGAGATCACCTTAGTTGTGGATGTGGATAAATAAAATTTTAAATCTCCGCTCTATGACCATATTGCGTCATTGCTACACTATACATAATATATTAATCACGTAATGCTTAAATGTGCGTAAGACGTTTGTGTGTGAAGAATAATTTGTGTATCGTAAAAGTAAGTGTACTGTATTTCATATTGTATTGAAGTTGAAGGCACAAATTGCTTTGACACTTAGTTGTGCCTCATCTTTCTTATCTTATTCTTATCTTCCCTTCACCACCGCCTGGTGCAACAACCCAACCCGCCCGCTTGTAGGGACGACCTGAAGGTCCTGTACACCAAGCTGGGCATGGACAACAAGCAGATGGTCTTCCTGTTCACCGACCAACACGTCGTGGAGGAGGGCTTCCTGGAGCTTATCAACAACATGTTGACTACCGGCATCGTACCTGCCTTGTACCCGGACGACGAGAAGGAAGGCATCATCAACCAGGTAAGTAGGTCAGACGCTCACAATGACCGTGTCATCATGACGTCACCACTGGCATACAAGTAACGTTCCTTTAAGGCCATTACGACCCAGATAGCCGGAGCTTATCCCGGTTTCTATAGCGTGAAGTGGAACGGATGGATAATAATCACCTCCTGCGCTAGTCTACCGCAGGATTTTACTCCCAAGCTAGAGTTTGTACCCATTTGAACCTGGGTCGAGTGGGCAACATCCGTGTTAAGTGCATTTTCCAACAGAACGCAACGTCGGGACTAGCTAGCTTTGACAGGATTCCAACTCGGGATCTCATGATGAACAGTCCAGTAGCCTAACCACTCGGCTATCGACACCCCACTGGCTTTCAAAGGGAGTACATGTACATGCATTATAATCTTAACTACTACTTCCGGTGTCCATCGTACCCACCTTGTACCCTGAGGACGAAAAGGAAGGCATCATCAACCAGGTAAGTCCGAGTCAGACGCTCACAATGTCCGCGTCATCATGACGTCACTACTGGTTTTCATTCAAAAAGAATCAAAGGGAGTACGTCATGTACATGTACTATATAACTTTACTACTACTTCCGGTGTCGTGTCTGTCAGTCGGATAAGGGGCACGACTGGTTGTTTTCAGCCTGAGAGAATCCGAACCGCAACCATCACGTTTCACTGAAGAAAGCCTTTGGTGTCGTGTCAACAACCTTTGTGGGAGGAATTGTCAATGTCAGAACTGGGACTAGAACACCTGAGCGAATGTCTACACACACACACACACATACATACACACACATCTCTCTCTCTCTCTCTCTCTCTCTCTCTCTCTCTCTATCTCTCTTCTCTCTCTCTGTTTCTTTCTTTATCTACCTTTAAACTACCTATCTCTATCCTTATTTCTATACTCGCCACATTTAAAAAAACACACCACTGGATTACTTCTCTTTGTATTTGAAACAGGCAAGTTTTAAAAAAATCGTTTAAATTATTCCCATTCCTATATTTTCGTTTAAATTAGAAAACAATGGGTTTTTTTTTCAAGTGCATTTGAAGAAGAATGAACTAACACAAAGACAAACGATTTTCAATCCAAAAATACTTATTAATAAAACACCATACAAAAATGGTAAAATAATGAACCTTTGAATAAATTATCAACTCACAATACTCACATTGAATGTGTCTAATAACTTGTGGCCCCTATTGAATGCAAACATGCTTGAACTTGAACTTGAATCCGCCTCCCCATGGACCCGACGAGTCTCTGTTAAGTGAACTACTAAGTGTAAGATTTTTTTGCGGGATAGCTTGCCATTCCTCCTGCAGAGCGTGTTCCAATTCACAGATGGTGTTGTTCCCCTGGTTGACGTATGTGCGGCCATTAACCTTATCTCAGATATGTTCTATGGGCGACATGTCCGGTTGATATGGTGGCCACTCACTCAGTCCAAAGTTCTGTTGCCGAATAACGTCCATCATGATATGGGGGGGGGGGGGGGTGAGCGCGAGCGTTGTCCTGCTGGAAAACGAGGTCTTGATACGCCTGGAAAGTTAAGATGACATTTATGACATTTGGCGTGTACGGTAATGATTTTTATCCCGGTACACCTGGACGGTCACCAGTTCTCTAAAAAGTGTAGAGGTGGCTGATGACAGTAACTGATGTCTCCCCACACGTGAGCACTGCTACCTCTGTGGCGATCCCGCTCACTCCAAGACGGAGTTTGGATCAAATCGCTCTCCTCGTCGTCTCCTGACTCAAACACGTCCATCAGGGTGGAGTGGAAACGTTAAATCGACTCTCTCTGTAAAGAGAAATGAATTCCAGTAACGTCCAATCGTTCTTTGATTTTGATGCTGGTGGGCCCAAGCCAGACGACGCTGGTGTTGCCGAGTTTAAAACAGGGCCCAGGTATGGTCAATGACAGACAGTTTAATCTCGCATTCCTTAATCTGTTGAGGACGGTATTTGGGTGCACTGGGCCTGTATTGCCAACAATGGCGGTGGTTGTGTGGTATGTCGTTTGGAACCGATTACGCAAGTGAGTAAACACAATATGGCGGTCCTGCGCTTGCGTTGTAATGTCAGCCATTGTCACTGGTGGTTGTCCGCTCCGCTGTCGAGGTCGGACACTACCGGTGGCATCATGTCATTGCAACAATCTTGAGATTGAAGTGTGATGACAATTCATCCGTCTGGCAATTTCCCTGAAAGTGACATGCCGCCTTGAATAAGTCCTATGGCGACATTACGTTCGTCATGACTCAGAATTGGCATTATAATAATTATATTGTTTCAGTGCCAATGAGCAAATTAACTAAATGAAATTATGCTTTTTCAATTCAGAACATGCTATACATTTAATGTGCAAAAATTCGTTTTTTCATCAACAAACTTGCATGCATGGTATTAAAACGTGATTCCTTTTGTTCACTTACCACGTGATATACATTTGCATGATACGCACAAAAACTGCAGTGAGCAGAAGCTTCTATCTTGAACACGAGAATTTAGGATAAAAAATCATCACTTCGCCGTTACAAAAAATATGGCCTTCATTATATAGTGGTGCGTTTTTAAATGCGGTGAGTATATAAATACTAATAGACAGATGAAAAAAATTGAGAGATATAATCAGATAGCTGCATTTCTTAAACAAATGCCTTATCAAATAAAGTTACCTTATAATGATTCCTGGAACTAAAACTGAAACTAGCTAGACATGTCACGGACAGGAATAAATATAATCGAGACCAAAGTGGCCTACTACTTTGCTTCCTATTGGGACTTCGAGGGGGACCCATTGTCACATTGTCACAGAATCCTGCCACACGATATTGTCATGACACATTGTCACAGAATTCTGCCACATGTTATCGTCATGACACATTGTCACATAATTCTGCCACATGTTATTGTCATGACACATTGTCACATTGTGAGTGTCACAGAATTCTGCCACATGTTCTTGTCATGACACATTGTCACAGAATTCTACCACATCTTGTCATGACACATGTCAGAAAATTCTGCCACGTTATTGTCATGACACATTGTCACAGAATTCTGCCACATGTATATTGTCATGACCCATTGTCCCATTGTCACATAATTCTGCCACATGTTATTGTCATGACACATTGTCACAAAATTCTGCCACACGTTATTGTCATGACACTTGTCACATAATTCTGTAATTCTGTCATGACACATTGTTACATGTTATTGTCAATTGTCATGACCCATTTAACAGAATTCTGCCACACGTTATTGTTATTGTCATGTCACACGTTATTGTCACATTGTGACAGTGTATGACAGTGTCACAGAATTCTGCCACATGTTATTGTCAATTGTCACCCATTTAACAGAATTTTGCCACATGTTATTGTCATGACACATTGTCACATTGTGACAGTGTCACAGAATTCTGCCACATGTTATTGTCATGACCCATTGTCACAGAATTCTGCCACACATTATTGTCATGATACATTGTCACAGAATTCTGCCACATGTTATTGTCATGACACATTGTCACATTGTGACAGTGTCACAGAATTCTGCCACATGTTATTGTCATGACACATTGTCACATTGTGACAGTGTCACAGAATTCTGCCACATGTTATTGTCATGACACATTGTCACATAATTCCTACCATATGTCATTGTCATGACACATTGTCACATAATTCTGCCACACGAATTATTGTCATGTTATTGACACATGTCACATAATTCTGCCACATGTTATTGTCATGACACATTGTCACATAATTCTGCCACATGTTATTGTCATGACCCATTGTCACATAATTCTGCCACACGTTATTGTCATGACACATTGTCACAGAATTCTGCCACATGTTATTGATATGACACATTGTCACAGAATTGTACCACATGTTATTGTCATGACCCATTGTCACAGAATTCTGCGACATGTTGTCATGACACATTGTCACATAATTCTGCCACATGTTATTGTCATGACACATTGTCACATAAATCTGCCATATGTTATTGTCATGACACACTGTCACAGAATTCTGCCATATGTTATTGTCATAACACATTGTCACAGAATTCTGCCACATGTTATTGTCATGACACATTGTCACATTGTGAAAGTGTCACATAATTCTGCCACATGTTATTGTCATGACACATTGTCACAGAATTCTGCCACATGTTATTGTCATGACACATTGTCACATAAATCTGCCATATATTATTGTCATGACCCATTGTCACAGAATTCTGCCACATGTTGTTATTGTCATGACCCACTGTCACATAATTCTGCCACATGTTATTGTCATGACACATTGTCACATAAATCTGCCATATGTTATTGTCATGACCCATTGTCACATAATTCTGCCACATGTTGTTATTGTCATGACACATTGTCACATAATTCTGCCACATGTTGTTATTGTCATGACCCATTGTCACATAATTCTGCCACATGTTGTTATTGTCATGACCCATTGTCACATAATTCTGCCACATGTTGTTATTGTCATGACACATTGTCACATAATTCTGCCACATGTTATCATGACACATTGTCACATAATTCTGCCATATGTTATTGTTATGACACATTGTCACATAATTCTGCTGACATGTCATTGTCATGTCACATACATCTGCCATATGTTATTGTCATGACACATTGTCACATAAATCTGCCATATGTTATTGTCATGACACATTGTCACATAAATCTGCCATATGTTATTGTCATGACACACTGTCACATTGTCACAGAATTCTGCCACATGTTACTGTCAATGTCATGACACACTTCTTCCCCTCCACAATGGCTTCTTACCACAGCACAAGTCCTTTCACTTCCTCCCGGCCCGTTCCTTCTTTCCCTGACATTGACATCATCATCTTCTTTTGTACTCAATTAATTTTCACAAAAATATATTAATTAATTATCTAGTTTATTTATTCATACACAGTGGAACACGTTTAAACCGAAAGTGACGGGACCGGTCAATGTATGTCGGTTTAGAGTAATTAGAGGTCTTTTCGGTTTAGCGCTAGTCCCTCGGAAATGACGTTCGGTAAAGGGAAGTAATAATGTATAAAAAACATTTCTAGAGTTATCTCCTTGACATCACTCGCACGGCGTGGCCTGCCGTGGACCCTATGATGATGCACGTTTGTCTTCATTTATGTTTAGTTGCTTTTTTGTTTTTTCAATTTTATTTAAAAAACAAACAGAATTCGGAATTCCAAGTTTCCGGCATATCTCACTTTTACCCTGTCAACTGTTGCTTAAACTGCAGGGTATACGCATTGTGCTTTCTTTTCGACATGATTTTCGTAATTATGGATGGAATTTATAGTCACAGGTTGTACTGTAGTGGTACCGAAGAGCAAAGCAAGAAACATCCGCGTGGCTCAAGATTCGATTGTGGAAAGGAAGAAATTACAATCGTCAACACGCACGGTGTACACTCGCATACACACCGCTTACACATTCGTGATGGAATGCCGTCGCGTGTGGCCTAATGGACAGTGCATGAACCAGCCTATGACTATGACGATCACTGATCGGTGCCACGCTGATAATTTGCACTCTCGCACAATGTGCAGCAGCCATTGACCGTAGCATCACGCCACCCATCCCCCCCCACTTCTCTCTCTCTCTTGCGCGTGATTGTACTCATAACTCATATATAGTGTATAGCCTAGTATTAGTAGTAATTGTAGCCTTCTTTGGATGTCTTGAACTAGCACGGCAAAGATGTAGATCTAGGTTGATTTTTTGGACCGCAACTCAGTGAATTTTTATTTCGGTTTAGCGGTAGGGCCATTTCGGTTTATCGCTATTTATTTAACAAAGACAAAGAGAAGAAAAGATCGGGGATTCCAAATTCTTTTGGTTTATCGATCTTTTTGGTTTATCCGTTTTCGGTTTAAAGTGTTCCACTTATTAAGTTTACGAAGGTATTTTTTTACATTATTTATTCATTGATTTATCTACTTACTTATTTCTTCTTCTTTTTTTCTTTTTAAATAAAAGTAGTTTGACAGACTTTTTATTTGATTTGGTTTTACCCTTGTCTTGTTCACAACTGAGATGATCTCAGGAGTTTTGGTAGGAATTTTAATTTTGCCCAGACTGCCCTGTAAACAGCCAAGGGATGTCTAATGTGCACATTGTCTTGATCTGCACACAGAACCTACTTTTTATTTATTATTAATTAGTCTGTTCTTAAGTTATATCATTCACATTGAGTCAAATCACACTATTCACAGAGAAGCTTACATAAAAATTATCATATAAATATTAAATAATTGTAACAAACAAACAACAATAAACCAAAACATTGAATTAGCAAATGATCCCAAACCTAAGTATAGGGCTGAGTGAGTTGACAAATAAGTACCAATAAATTTGAAAAAGGGACTAAATTCACTTACACATAAAAAGTGTCATCTTTAATCAATATGATTAATCACATTTATTGGAGATAACATCATGAGATCATATAAAATACCCAGAAACACATCAAATTGCACAATAGAGATTCACCTGCCAGTACAGTAAGGGTGTGGAACAAACTGCCAACAAAGCTAAAGTACACACTAGCAGTGGAGACTTCGACATTAAAAGGCAAGACATGACTTTAAAATACTTCAACATTAAACTGATCGACATGACTTTAAAAGACTTCAACATTAAAATGATAGACATGACTTTATTTTTTAAGAGACTTCAACATTAAAATGATAGACATGACTTTAAGAGACTTCAACATTAAAATGATAGACATGACTTTAAAAGATTTCAACATTAAAATGATAGACATGACTTTAAAAGACTTCAACATTAAAATTATAGACATGACTTTAAAAGACTTCAACATTAATTAAAAGACTTGAACATTATAAAATGATAGACATGACTTTAAAAGATTTCAACATTAAAATGATAGACGACTTTCCAAACATCAACATTGATTAAAAAACTTCAACATTAAAAATGATAGACATGACTTTAAAGGACTTCAACTTTAAAAAAATGAAAGACATGACTTTAAAAGACTTCAACATTAAAATGAAAGACAGCACTTTAAAAGACTTCAACATTAAGACGAAAGACATCGCTTTAAAATCAAATTTTGATTTAACTTTGTCACATCCAAAACCATGCGTCCTGACAAACAGTAATGTTAATAGTCAAGAATTGGCCTAGTCAGTTATTTGGAACAACAACAACAATAATATATATAAAAATAAAAGAACCGGGCAGTGGACAGGTAGGCACCTGTACCGGGAGTAGATGATCTCGCCCTCCAGGAGTATCCTGCTGCCTTGCAGGCAGGTCTTGACTGACCAAAGTCTAAGGGAGTTAACCCTGAAAGAAAACAACCTGTTGCCTTGCAGACCGGTCTTGACTGACCAAAGGCTAAGGATTTAACCCTGACAGAAAATAACAAGGCCTGGTAGGAGCCCCAGCATCTACCTAGGGTACAGTGGGCTAATCCCTGGTTATCCAAAACCAAACAGATTCAGAGAAAAATTTATAATTATAATATAACCGGCTTGATCTTTCGAAACGGACTTGGAAACGAATACGGACTGATTTTTGGCACATGGACGTTAGGGCAATAAATGGAAAAGAGTTACAATTAGTTGAAGAAATGGAAAAATTCAAAGTAGATATTTTGGTCATTACAGAAACAGAGAAAAAAGGACAAGGAATAGAAAATGTAGGACCAAATCATATTCTAATCTTCTCAGGAGTAGGTGTCAAAGATAGAGCTAGAGCAGGAGTAAGCCTCTTAGTGCATAAAAGACATGAAAAGCTACTAGAAATTTGGAAATTTATAAGCCTACGGCTATTAGAGGTAAATATTAAACCAAAAGGATGAGAAATTAAATTATTAATAGCTTATGGACCAAACCAAGACGCAACTAAAGAAGAAAAAAGATATCTTCAAAACGATTTACAAATAGCTGCAGAGAATCTTAAACACAAACAGGAACTAATGCTTTTAGGAGATTTAAATGCTAGAGTAGGCAAAAATGTAGAAACATCAAGAGGAGTAATAGGTAAAGAAGGAAAGACAACAACTTCTCCAAATGGAGAGAGACTAATAGATTTTTGCATAAAGAATAACATGAAAATAGCCAACACCTTTTTTCCTCATAAAGATATCCACAAATATACAAGAGTAAATGAAGACAGGTGTGAAAAGTCAATGATAGTATTGATAGACTAGATAATAGTTAGCAGCTCCCTTTTTTACAGTACATTGGATGCAAAAGTAAACAGATGAGCAGAAATATTTAGTGACCATCACTTAGTGATTGCCAAAATGACTGAAGAAAAACCAAAAAGGAAAGAGAAGAAAGCTACTAAACTCAAAATAGAGGAACTAAATAAACCAGTAGAAAAACAGGTATACCAATCTAAGATAAAAAGATTTATCAGTGAAAGACAGATGGATCTGAATGATATTGATAGCACAATAGAAGAAAAGTGGCAGATGTATTATAAAGAAACACTCCTCAGTTGTACTGAAGAGGTCTGTGATAGGAAACAAAATTAATAAAATATTTCCATACACAAGATAAAGAAAAAGCATGTCATCAAACTTACATGTTATATCAAAATTGACAACATCAACGTGCAAATGCAAAGCAACTTTTTTCATTTCCTAAAGGATTACATAAAACAGTTAATTGATAATGCAATATGGCAGTATCGCCCTCTGTCTGTCAAGACAAAAATAATAACAGGACTCAAGTGGCTGGTCATCTTACAATGTAATGGGAAACATTTGTTTGTCAGTTTCATTAGAATTAACCCCCGTCCATCCCATGCAGTGATCTCAGGGTGAACTAAGAGGAAAAACAGCTAGATGATAAACAATACGAAAGACTGAAAGGAAAGAGTTACAACCTACCACTACCAGTAGTACCAGTAAAGTTCGTTCAAAGCTGTTACACCTATGGAGCCGGAGTTTGTTTCAATAGCATGAAGCGGAACCATGACCAGGACGCTAGTCTGACGAGGATTTTACTCCCAAGTTAGTGCTTTTATCCATTTGCACCTGGGTAGCCTGGGGAAAATGCGTGTTAAATGTCCTTCCCAAGGAACACTACGTCGGACCTACCTTTACTAGGATTTGAACCTGGAACCCTATGATCCCTAGTCCAGCAGCCTAACCGCTCAGCCATCAACGCCACATAATCTACCAGTTGCATGTACCAACTAAATTATAATTGACAAGTATGTTTCATCCCGAGGTGACACCAAGTCCTATTATTAGATCGAGTCAGTATTCGATACTGAGTTTACACAGGTAGGCGTCAATGGTACTACTCCAACTTTTTAATTCTAAAACCTGTTCAAAATGGCGGCTTAGGTAAATGAAAATTCTTCCCAAAGACGGAAAGCAATGAAATTTTCATTCATTTAACGTCCCTTCTGGTAGAAAAATTGCTCAAATGAAAATGAGCTTGGGATCCCTTAGAACCCACTTGCAAAATATGGTTACTCTTAGTAGCCTGGCAAAATAGCCTTTGCAAATAAAGAAAGAATTATGTATATAAATAACAGAGCTGTTAGGCTACTAAATACGTAGGGATTATTTTATCCTAGGGTTGACTGTGAGAGATTGAAAGTAAGACACTTGCCCCTCTTTGAATATCGAGAGCAACATGGATATCATACACATAAGAGTAGGAGCAGTGAAGAAGTGAGTGGCTGTGTTCTGCTAGAATTGTCACACCAGATATAAGGGGGAATAAACTGCAATGATAGATTGGGTGGGGATTGAGAAATATGCACTCCAAAAACGCAGCCTTTCAAATAAAAATGAATTACACCGGGTCGGCCACTGGCAGGTGAGTATCATTTAAGGTGATGGGCAGAGAGAGAGAGAGAGAGAGAGAGAGAAGAGAGAGAGAGAGAGAGAGAGAGAGAGAGAGAGACAGAGAGACAGACAGACAGACAGACAGACAGACAGACAGGGGGGATAGAATTACCTAGTGCTTAAGTAATTAAATTGATTCAGCCTAATTGATACAAATGTATCAATGTCAGGAATTGATTAGCATCTTCAGTGGTCTAACAGTTTCCATTTGGTCGCTGCTTTTTGACAGGCATGCGGGCAGTTGGTGGGCGGTGCTGGTAGATCCTAATTCTTTTTTTTTTACTCTTTCAAATCATTTTTTTCATGCTGTTATCCTATTAATTCATACTGAGTTCACAACGATCGTAAACAGTAGAGATGTGTCAAACTATCGGACCGTCCGATCATCCGCAAGTCTTGAAACTCAAAGCACGTCTCGGATTCGGATATGAGCAATAGATGCAAATTAGTCCCAAACGGAATTCAACCCAAAAAGTCAATTCAGTCCGAAAGTCAAATCAGTCCGAAAACGGCAATTCAACCCAAAAGTCAATTCAGTCCAAAAGTCAAATCAGTCTGTAAAGGCAATTTGGTCCTAAATGCAATTCAGTCCGAGATTCCAAACTTATCAACTCTCAGTCTCTCACTCACACATTCGCTCACACAATGAACACACACCATGGCATCTCTCCATTCTCCGCCATCATCGTCCCTTGTCCCTTTGTCCTTTGATGTCGAAGTGAACGCGTGTCACCGCCTCTGTCATTGTGGTAAGCAACAACCACAAGACAGAAAAAAGTAATAATTAAAACGTTAGGAAAATATAGAACAGAGATTAGATATCAAAATTTTAATTAACTGTAGTGGAATTTTACTGAGTATCCATTTTGCTGCTTTGACTTTGTCGAGAGAGGTTTCTCATTGTCTTGTTTGAAAAAGCTACAGGTATAAATATCTTGATCTAATCAATATTTTTTTTCTTTTATTTCCATTCACATTTATAAAATTTCCTGGCTCTTGATCTACATTCAGGAGTTCCATAGTCGGTTTCCAGCCATTGTTTTAACCTTCTTGTGGCTCGGATGGAGAGGGGGGGTTAGGGTTAAGGATCGGACCATCCGAGATCCAAAAGTCTTTAGAAATTTGGAATCCGACCCAGCTCTAGTGGACAGGGCAAGTTTCAATTAAACAAAAAAATTGACAGGCACAGAGGGACATAAGAATGTCATGCTTGCTTAAAACATAATCAAAATAGGACGAAACGAACAAAACCAATTCAGTTCCAACGGTCTTTGTCTTTGTCCGTTCAATCGTTTTTACATATAGAATTAGTAGAATACTAAATTTGTAAAAACAAATTGACTTCCTGTGATATGGACAATATACATCATGTTGCCGTTTTTGAGTTAAAGAAGTTATGAAAATGTAGGACACTTCATATCTAGAGTAGCAGCTCGTTATAAGAAGAGACATTCTTGAAGTTATATATGACATCAAAAACACAGTTGGCAATACTAGAAACATCTGGAGATATACTGGTTTATGGCATAATACAAACAATTGAGATAATATGCTTTCATCAACATCATTCTAATAATCATCAGCATTTTCATCTTGATACTGCTTGTTAAGAAAATGAGGAGCAAACAGAAGAAGGAGAAGAAGAAGAAGAAGAAGAAGAAGAAGAAGAAGAAGAGAAGAAAAGAAAAAGAAAGAAGAAAAAGAAGAAGAAGAAAGAAGAAGAAGAGAAGAAGAAGAAAGAGGAGAAAGAGGGTACTGTATGTACATTAATATATATTTAATACAGGCGTATCGAGAATGCTGATGAAAGTCAATTGCTATCATTTTCGCTGCTGTCTTCTCAAGAGGAAGTTGCTAAAAAACATAAATGCCCCAGCCACAAGCATTATGCCACCACCAAGGTAAAAACTTCTGAGAATGAACCAAACACATCACGAAAAAACCCAGACAAAGGTGGCCCCACCCCTGCCCCAATACCCTGAAAAGTGATCATCATTCCAAAAGAACTCGCCATGTGTTGTGGTCCTAAAATGTCCACTATGACGACAGACTTTTGAGAAATATAAGCTCCACATAAAAGGCCAAAAATAGAACAAATGATACAGTAACTAACATAGGTCTTCAGTGAAGGCAAAATTAATACAATTGCAGAAATGATGAAAAGAAAAATGTTACAGAAAAATGGCCTTAAAGGTCGAAGACAACCAAAATCAAATAAAAAGCCAGTGGCCATGCGCCCAACCGTGTTAAACGCTCCCATAATGGAAATAACAAAGGCAGCTTCAGTGTCGGTAAAACCTTTAGATATGATGAGGGAGGGCATGAATGTAAGAAAGGATTTGTTGGATGCAGTAAACATCATAATCGCTAGGCAAAAGAACACGAATGCTGGGCTCTTGAGGAGGTAGAAATGAAAAATTTTCTTCTTGGTCTGTTTTGCAAAACGACTGTCTTCTCTTGGAAAACATATCTGAAAGTGAAGAAGTTAACCAGTTTCTACATTTGTGTGTCTTGCGATGAGAAGGCAGAATTTTATCAAACTTTAATGGATGTGATTGGGAATAACGCAAATGAATATTTGCTTCAGTGCTAATGTTTGAATTCAATGTTTCTGTTAGACTAGTCACAACCAATGTGTCGTTATCTTGCTCATCAGAAGGCATACGGTTATGATACTTTTCCGTTCTATCCGTACCTAAGAGTAAATTTGTAGTGAAGACGTAAAGGTCTTTGGAGCATAGCAACCACTGCAGAGTGTAGGCTCCACGCTGATAAAATGAGGAAGGTTCCACTCAGTCCATACGTGTCAAACACCAGCTGTATGATGGGAAGAAAGATAAATGTGCCGACTCCCACCCCTGAACAAGCTAACCCTGTGGAAAAACTCCTTCTTTTGTCAAAATACATTCCTATGAGGATAAGGCCAGGAGCATAGGTCAGACCATGTGCAAAACCTTCCAAGAATCCGTGTGAAATAAAGAGGAAGTAAAAGTTTGGGGCAAAGCTGGTCAGCAGCAGAGCCAAAAACAACAAAAAAGACTGCCTAACAAGCTACAGGATCTGACGCTGTAATGATTACTGATGGCACTGGCAACAGGGCCGACCACCAAGCTGGCTGTGACTGAAATGGCCCCAGGCCACGCTGTCAGCGAAGCACTCTGCTTATATTTTTTGAAACTGAAGGAAAAATATTCCTTCAGATCCTTCCATTGCTCCTATGATGACATGGGTGATGAAGCTTCCCAAAACGATGAACCAGCCATAACCACCGTCAGGAGGGCTGGGCAGCGTCTCGTCTTTACCTCCACCTGATCACTGTCTGGAATTTCATCAGCAGGAGTCTCTTGGTTTTCATCCAGGACCAGTGGCTGACATTGATCCTTGTCATTTACAATGGACTCCACCTGATTAGGGGTGTTAGAAAATCTACATTCTGATGGACCAAATTAAGGTCCTGACTGTCCCTGTCATTCTTTGACTGCATGATGCCCTGTACATTTCTGTAAAATGGAAAAGATCTTTCAGTTATAATTAGTGAGATTCAGGTAATTTGAAGGTGCAACAAAATCTATTATTTGATTCATAGGTATTGTCATCACATGAAACAAAGAAGACAATACTGACGTGCTCTGACAAAATGCCTTTTTCATGAAAATTCACTTTCGAGAAAATCATGATTTAGTTTAAAGGTCTGTTGCATCCAATATAATGGACGTATTTGCTTTCTTTTGATGTGAAGTGATGACATAGATGTAGTTTTGTCTTATTTTATGATCTTAAATTCATTTTTGTGCAGATCTAATTAAATTATAGACAAAAAGGCATTTAGTCAGAGGAATTCATATTCAGTAACGAAAGTACATCGACAAAACACCTTCAACCATAGGGAAGGCGTTAGCGGTGGCTGTTATCCCTCTCAAAACGCCGTTCACAGGAAAATTCCTTCGCTTTCGTAAGTGATCCTCCAGAAAACACCTTCGTATTGAGAAAAATGCCTTTCTCTGACTCATGATTCACCGACAAAACACCTTCATTTGTTGAAATATACGTATAGAATCTTTACTTATATAACTTTGTACAATAGCCCAGTGTTACAAAATAATTATGTAGCAGTGTATTTCGAGCCCCTCACATACATACACAAATTTATTTAATGAATGCATTAGAGTTACAGTCGAAATGGATGGAAATATAAGACTACTTGGATTATATTTTGCCCGAAGAGCTTGCTTTATTGAAAACTTTGTGAACCAGTATATGTATAAAAAGTCCTTTGTTATTTTTTTTATTATAACACATTTTTTCAGTATATGAATATTATTATTTGTAAAGTAAAAACTATACGTCAATTTAATATGACAATGAAAATATACAAAATAAAGTAAAATTATTTCTAAAAATATATATATATATAAATTATGAATACAACATAAAATATGAATTTGACACAAATACACTGCACTTGAAGAATACATTGTACAAACATGTAAATCTAACATGAAAAAATGATGCAACCATTTGATATTAACACGAAAAAGATCAGGAGTTAGCGAGCACTGGAATTGAAATCAAACGCAATGCAGAAAATTGTTCCAAAAGAGACGAAATGTGATGAAATATTAGCAGACATAAAATATATAGACACTCATTTAGTCTAGATCTACAAAATCATTTGCCTCAGTGAATCATTAATATTTATTTAATTCTTTCCAAAACACACTTTTTGGTTCTGGCATCAGAAAACTCAGGACTTTAACAATACCATCCCGTTTCCATTTAAGAATCAGTGTTTTGTTTGGAATGATTGGTGTGTTCCTCTATTTCTTTTTGAGTTTTCTTCATAATGAAATCAACCTCATTGAAGTCTGTTTGATCATGTGAGATCGTTAAGAGTAGCATTTTTGAGTTTTTCTTGAATTTGACCTCCTTAATGTCTTTGGTGCGGAACACTGACACTTTTCCCGCCGGTCACACATTTGTCCCACATTTTGAAATCTGTTGGATTCATTGCAATAACGTTGGGTGAATTACCACACATTTGCACTTGTTAACAACTGATATAAATAAAATCCTGGAATGTGTAAACTTTGTTTCTCCTTCTCATGTTCTTTTCAACTAATCCATGAAAGGAATCAGCAGAAAGAAATGTGTG
The DNA here is from genome assembly GCA_037039925.1 of Doris montereyensis. Classification (NCBI taxonomy): domain Eukaryota; kingdom Metazoa; phylum Mollusca; class Gastropoda; order Nudibranchia; family Dorididae; genus Doris; species Doris montereyensis. The sequence goes on from JAXRKP010000527.1 coordinate 160,465, forward strand.
TCCTGTTTCCAGGTATTTCAATGTAACATCTTATGACACAGGTCTTATATCCATAAAATTCATAAAACGTATCAATGACGATACAGCATCCAATTCTTGTTTTGTGCGAACAATTACCACACCAAATAGTAATGTGATTGGCTCCTTCGCCAACGTGGCTATTGCTTTGATGAAAGCAAGTTACAATAGTTACATCAGCGGCAGACCCGGCCGGAAATAGCTTCATGCCAAAGGGTTGATAAAACTTGTTGGGAAAATTTCTTTTTTCGCTGTTCTCCAAGAGGAGCGAAAGTTAAATGGAAGGCAACGAGCCCTATTCAAAGGCATGATTTAAACCTGACATGTATGGTAGCATAATCACCTTTTGCATGTTTGCGAAAACATAGATGGATGTACCCTCCTCTGGATCTTCGTTTGAGTCTATATTGTTGTAGTGAATTCGGCCACGTTTATAATTATTCTTGTGACGAATATGTTCGATGCAATGATGACAATCAGTGCTGTCTTCTGAATTTGATGCTCATGATGTTTGAAGGACAAACACTGTTCACACCCTTCAACACCTAGTCTTGCAAAGCTGATGTCTTTTTCTCCACACGACGACGATAGGCTTCATACTCAACGTTTCTTTTATGCCAGAATCCAAATTTTCCTTGAAGTCTGCGTAATGGTCAAATCTGGTGGTAAATATAAGTCGATGAGGTGCATGACTTCGTCAATAATGATGGAACGATTCGATGTGTGCATCTATTGCCTGTTTTGTGTTGATATCGAGTGAATGAGGTAGTTGATACTTTCCTCTCTTTTTTACCTGACACGAAAAGAATATCAGCAGACGTTGATTTGTCCAATGATTTCAAAACAGAATTCAAGTATATCCTAGCGTTTGAAGGAAGAACTTAGTACACACTTTCACACGCACACCTGACTCATCTGTGAAAAACAATCAGATTGTGTGCCTTTTGGATTGTCAGAATCAGTGCCTGACGCTAATTTGATTCTATTGTTAAAAATCCAGGTCCGACGGTCAGTATAGTTATGACTCCAGTATTCGAGCGGATTTCCTTACGTCTCTCTAGAACTATTTTGTCAAAGCAATGGTTTCGACATTCACAGCGGTTTAGCATAGGTGTTTTGCTCACTGATTTTGATGCTTTTTTGCTTTTCCCCTATCTGATGTTGGTTCTATAGGGGCTGTTGGTAATGGGGGAGATTGAAGGATGAGGTGGCACCGAATATTCTTCCAAAAGGGAAACATCATGTATTCCAGAAGAAGTCAAATCCACGGAAATGGCAAACTCAGGGCCCGTAATGGAATGAGAAGAACCAATTTAATGTCAATATCAGTGTTGTCATGCGAATGCAGTTCCACATATTCGTATTATATTTCTGAGGGATAGAAATTGCAAAATGAAAGATACATTGATATATTTTGTAGTAGTAGTAGTAGTATTAGTAGAAGTAGCAGCAGTAGTAGTAGAAATAACAGTAGTAGTAGCATAAGTAGTAGTAGTAGTAGCAGCAGCAGCAGCAGCAGCAGCAGCAGCAGCAGCAGCAGCAGTAGTAGTAGTAGTAGTAGTAGTAGTAGTAGTAGTAGTAGTAGAAGAAGTAAAAGAAGTCGTTGTAGTATTAGTACCATATTATGCAGTAGTGGTAGTGGAAGCAGAAGAATGATAACAGCAATAATAATAATAATAAAAATAAAAATAGTACTAATGATAATAGTAATAGTAATAGTAATAGTAATAATAATAATAATAATAATAATAATAATAATAATAATAATAATAATAATACTGAAGATGAAGATGTTTTTATTTTTATTTTGTACAATACACAGAAATCGTTTTGATATTCATAAAACGTCAGCTAATAAAAACATACTTTACATTCTGTCAATTACATAAAACAAAAAATACATTCAACCATAGATTACTCATTCATACGCATACATACATGCACAAACATAAACTTGCATAAATACATACATACAATTATACATATTTACATCACACATACACATAAACAGATTATAAGCCTACATACATGCATAACATACATAGGCCTACATGCCTAATATCACGGGCCGATAAATGCATTAATAATACATGAAAATATAGTTACATTATATGACTTCATACCTGCACATAATAATACAATTATAATGATATTAGCTAACTATCTATCAGATTGTTGATTACACTAGTATGGGAATAAAATTACTTTTATTGTTTAACAATAATCTGATTGTTTGTAAATAGATCTAGAAACTATTTAAGAAACAAACAATAATAATATTATCATTATTATCAACAGTTCAACTTACTGTTTTATGAGTTTGTTGAATATTTCCTGTGGATTCGTGTCTTGGAAATGTGGTGCTCAAGATAAAGTGACTCCACTGCAAGATGGTCAAACTGTAAACCCTACGGACTAGTATTTGGTATTTCTATACAACGTCGAGGCGAAAAACTGCCCAATGGAATTTCTCGACCAGCCGTTAGTCGACTCCATTTAAGCATCAGCCTTAGTGAACTTTCTAACTATCAGCTTCAGACCGGGAAAATGACATTATAAGTTATATGTCACAGATGGACATTTACCGGTATCCATTTGTCAAGTTCTTACTCATTCGGCTCGTGGTCAGTTTCGTGCTACAATATTACAGCATCACAAGGAAACGTAAGTCACGGTGAGTGCAGACACCTTAGCATTATCAAAACATCGTGACGCACATAAATGAATAAAAGTCCTTTGATATAATGAAGGCGTTTTGTCGGAGAAAATGAGAAGCAGTTGCTCCTTCAATTCATAGCAATCGCCTTTACAGTGTAAAAAGGTGTTTTGTCAGAGTATCTTGTAACGTTATTCGTTCAAAACGTGCCTTTCAGCTGATTGCAATGATGTTTTGTCAAGTAAAAGGCATTTTGTCGTGAACTGTCGATCTTTTCATAGGGGAAGACATTTTAGAAACATTAAATTTAAATTAATTCCAAAAACAGCTACAGTTTGAAATATCATTTTTTGTCAGAATGATGCGCATAATTATTTTATATTCAGAGTTGAAATAATAAAAAATTTGCGCCAAATGAAAAAAGGCGTCTTGTCAGAGTACGACAGAATATTGTATCTATATGCAAGTTCAACCAAATAAAAAAAAGGAAGAGCTTACATTGAACATGAAAATGAGAAGAATAAAGAAGAAATCAAACGTATATGTGTTCTTTATAGGTTCTCTAAAGAAGCAATACCAATAACAATATATATAAGGTGAATCTCCAAGTAACAGATGACTTCTCACCTTTTTTTTAAACTTTCATTAGCTTAGTGATTGATGTAACACATGGTCTCATTGACATGAGTTGATATTTCTATCTGTTACAAAGATCAGCTGTAAAGTGCTCATGCTTTATTTTTCCATAATATAACGTAAAAAAAGAATTTAACAAAAGTGTTTTAAGTCAACTCATTTTCATTAAGACGTTAGTCTGTTAGAGAAAGCCAGACGAAATATTTAAGCTGTTTTATGATGCTGTTGATGAATTTGCTGTAAATTTTGAAACTGGAACTAATTTTGCATCGAGAATTCAGGATGGATCCACCGAGCACATCAACACGCCCACCTCAACAATTTGCAGCTTAACAGCAGTTTTTTTTTAGTAGTAATAATAGTAAGATGATGATGAAGAATTTAATTGTCTAAGTCAGTGAAAAAATTACTAGTAGATCTAGAGCTAACAAACGAAGAATTTTTTTTATCAGAATCAGAATCCTTAAATTTGTCTTTGAACAGAGAAATTTGGTTTGGTCATGTTTGCATATAACAACATTTAAACACAAAAAATCCATATATATTATGTCTAGATCTAAGAACACGTATAGTATATATATATATGTAAAAGGACACAACAAAATAGAAAACCCCACTAGTGTTCATGACTAAAGTCGTTATTCCAAGCCATGTTGGGAATACTGATATTTCTTATTCCCAACCGTTTGTTGAGACTGCATTTTATAAAATATATTTTGCTTTTGAAAACTTTTTGAACAGAGAGGGGAGAAGAGAAAGAAAGGGAGGGAGGGGGAGAAAGAGAGAGAGGGAGGGAGAGAGGGAGGGGGGAGAGAGAGAGAGAGAGAGAGGGAGAGAGAGAGGGAGAGAGAGGGAGAGAGAGGAGAGAGAGAGAGAGAGAGAGAGAGGGGGAGAGAGAGAGAGAGAGAGAGAGAGAGAGAGAGAGGGAGAGAGAGAGAGAGAGAGAGAGAGAGAGAGAGAGAGAGAGGGAGAGAGAGAGAGAGACAGACAGACAGACAGAGACAGAGAGAGATTAGATCAAATCACACACCACATCTAGATCTAAATCTAATGTTAAATCATGAATTGTTCATATCCACCAGATTTATCTGTAATTTGTCAAATCCTGGGGGAAATAATGAAAATGAAAATTTCAAATAATAAAGGTATTATCATTAGGCCTAGATGTTTAAACTTATAAATTAGTCATTACAAAATACAAAGTCTATTCCTAATTTAACTGGGATCAGGCTGGGGACTATCATTTATCATTAATGATGAATAGTGCTAGGGCCTTATTCGTCACTAATGGCGAACCGAATGAGTGAGTAAGCTCCTTTCACCTTCACCATCAATGATAAATAATGGTGATGTTCATCCGTCATTAATGACGAATAGTGCTTGCCGATATAAAGATAACTAGAAGAAGAACTAGGTCAGTTGATGGAGACTTCCTGTTGCATAATTTAAGGCGTAGATCTAGTCCCAACACCCGGTTGGGAATAAAATAAATTCGTATTCCCAACACGACTGGGAATAACAAAAATTAGTATAAACAGTACCTCGGGAATAACGACAGCCCTCCATGGCATACAAGCTTTACAGGTGAACTCATAAGTAGATAAATCCACTGGTCTAAAGTAGGCATCAACACCAAGCCATGGTGTTGATCAAGATCCAGACACCTCCTCTGCCTCGTCTCGTTCTTCGACTAAAATATAGAGACCAGGCAGAGGGGGAGTCTGGATCTTGATCAGCACCATGGCTTGGATGTTGATGCCTACTTCAGACCGGTGGATTCATCAATACTTTACTTACTTGTTGACTGATTTAGATTATCATCTCCTGATAGAAGTCACTGACATAATATAATTGTCAACCTCATTGACATTCTGTACTTTCATCCACAAGGAAACTAGCCTGTGTTAAACTGAACAGATGAAGTCGCCTTGACAGTTTCTCAACCCTCTCTCACTGAATTTTCATGAAATTCCTGTTGACAGCGTGTAAACGCTTTGGCAAAGAGGACCGAAAGAAGAGTAATACAAAGCTATCTCTTGACAAAATGACGTCCTAAATTGATAAGCAGCCCTTCAAATATGTGTGGCGGTAGAAAAAAAATGAATCGACAACTGGCTCCTACTTCCCATAACGTCGACGACTGACTCGTCTCTCCGGGCCGAAAGAGTATTCGTAATCTACAATAGATCTACAAACTTTCCCTTTGATACATTACAATAGAGTTGACTCTTACACAAACTAAAATACTAAGAAAAGCAATACCCCTGAGCCTGGGCCTATTTTTGTCTAACTTCAGCTGAAGTTCAAGTCTAGCTCTGTTTTTCTGGTTTTTCCAACCAAATCAGCTATTTAGTCTACTAGATCTGGAAATAGATCTGTCTATACCGAGGCGTGCTTACAACCTCGGTCTATACCTATTCTAAATCTAGTCTTGAATCTAAAAGCTAGAATTTAGAGATTTAGATAAATCTGAATCATGAGATTATAAGCGTTTCTCAGCTGAGAAAGAAAGAAAAAACCCAAGTCAGATTTAATTAATTTGATGGAAATTTGTGTCACATACCTTACTACAGAGACATCAAGTCATACACTGGCAGGAATGTTCTAGATAGGTTCGTCTAAATATCTGGGCCATGGGTTCATCTAGATATCTAGGCCATAGATCTGTGTTGCAAAAATCGATGTTAAGGGATGGGGGGAGGGGCGGGTCCTTGAGTGAAAATTTCCCGTTTGTTCCTATCAATTTGACTTACGTTTGGTGTAATGGGCATGGTGTACTGAGTTGAAATACGTCGTGTTTTTTTTTTCCCTGACGCTTCCGGTTGCCATGGAAACAGCATATGAGAATAAGCAAAAATATACAAAAATATTGTACAAAAAATTAATTTTTCCAAAACTATATTACATATCAAAAAAGCATCTGATCATTTCTTTGTGTTCCCCACTCATCATCCATAACAAATTTCATGAAGATACGTTGAGAAATAAAAAAAAAAAGTAGGAAATAATGAACAAAAAATGACATTTTGAGAAAATCGTATTTTCTCTTATTTTCTGTTATTTGAATACACTTTTCCCATAAACCTAAGAAAAAAGTAGGCTAATATTTTAAAACATCTAAAACCTTGAGAGGCTCTTAACTACTTCTTATTGACACCATTCCAAGAGCAACCAGCACCTTTTTGCTCATTTTGAGATGGTGTCTTTTGATAATAGGTGCGCGGAATATACCTGCAACTTCCAAATAGATTCTAAGGCAATATTCATAATAGATTCTCAAATAAGGTTGTTTTGATAAAGCGTTCATTATATAGAGATCAAATGAGTATCAACTTACCAACTTCAAATATTTCTATTTTTATTGTGTAATAGCTGTGTTGAAAGATAGTTCAGAAGAGTTTCTAAAATATTCGTATAAATTCAAAGAATCGATACTGAGCTTCTTTTGCGATATTGGTGACGGGGAATGAACTTATCCACTCGGTACGATAGATCATCTTGTCCCATTTTCGGCATAAATGGTATCTCAGAACCCTCCCCTCTCCTTAAAAATGTCATCATATTATAAGTTCAAGAAGATTTTCATCATTTTAGCAAGTGGATCGCTATCGAAGATATTTCTTTGTTGTTGCTATGGGAAGACTCGACACCTAAAAAGAACAAAGGACGAGACGAGACAAACTAAAACTATCTTTCTTAAAGTATTCTGTCAGAACGTGTAACAGT
>JAXRKP010000527.1:172500-175000 GCA_037039925.1 Doris montereyensis
AGCGAGGTTTCTTTAACGTGCACAGAGCGTTGTTATCTGCATACGGATCTCCATTTTATCGCCCGTCTCCGATGAGATTAGGTGTCGATCCACCTACCTGAACCAGAAGGGGGGTTGGGGTAGATTTAATCGAAAGATATTTTTAAAACGTTCAACCGTTTTAGTCAAACTTTAAACGTGTTTACTGGGACTGGGCGCTACTCGAGCCATTATCGATACCAATGAATACAGGCTCCGAGCCGTTGTACTCGAATCCTATCGCAGTATCGAGGCCAGAGGTGATGAACACCAACTCCCAAATTCCCGTTGTAACTACTTTGCCTTGACGGAGCAACGACGACACGAGACCAGACTGAAAGTGAGTGGGCACTAACGACGCGTCGCGCTGCTGCGCTGGCAGTGAGACTCAGCGAGCTTAAATAGTAAGCCTCGAGTGAGACCATGAGGGTGAGGCACATCGGCAGACATGATAGTGACGATTGGGGGTAAGAGATGAGGTGGGGAGGGGGAGGGTAACTACCCCGCCCTCTCCTTCTGCGTTAATGACGGTGACACAGGTTTAATTAAATCTCTCATTCGATCTGCCTACTGCATCTTCTGCTATCGCCTGTTCTAGATTAGGTCAGTCTAGATCTAGATCTAGTACGCGTTGATAGTGTTCATTATCACTGTTGCGAATGCGAGACCGGCGAGGCAGACTCGTTGCGTTCGAGGCAGAGAACATAGAATGCTTGAAGTGCTAGAAATCTAGCGCTAGGCTACAGGCGCTATAAATGTGTCACGTTAATCTTTGTTGACACCTATAGAGGACGCGTGTATTTTCCGGCCCCAAGCGTGCCGCGTCGCTTGTAAAGAGTCGCTCGTTTTCAAGTATTGAAAGTTAATTCTTTTCTAGCAAAGGTCCTTGTTTAGTGTGTGCCGTGCTTTTTGTGTAGGTACTGATCTTGCTATTGTTCAATGGTACCATCCCTGTTTGTCGATTGTTGCTCTGTGAACTCAGACCTAGCTATCTTTTCTTCTTGTAAATTAAAAGAATGGATGTGGATGCCCTTATTACTGCCGTTTTTAACAAGCCGGCAATATGAGATAAGAGGAGAAAAGACCATGATAATCGCAATATTATATTGACGAAGGCCTGGAAGGAAATCAGCGAAGAAATCAACTTTGAAAGTAAGTTTGGAGGAATAAAATCATGTCGCTCACTCTGTCCGCCTATCTGGTTACAACCAGTCTTTCTTCTGGCAGGATAGGTACGTACCAGTTGCACCATGTCTTTGTGAGCTTGGAGTTATCTTATCCAGAATATAATTGAACGTGTCAAAGGTTCATTCGCATGTAAAGGAGTGAAATCTGTCAGGGATGATTCTTTAACTGACTAAAAGAGGTGATGGTATTCACCAGCTTCTCTCCTTTCTTTATTGATTTCGTGTACACTGTCCCCCCTGTCCTCCTTTTCGAAAACATTCATTTTGGCAATACACTGTCAAACAAGAAGAAATTCTTCGTCTGGAGACTTCATAATGTAATGACTGATGCACAACAGAAGATACTGTAATGTGGCTATCTGAAATTTAGGCCAGCAAGCGAGCACGCATTGTCTATGTGCGCCCTAAAAGATTCTGGCGCTTGTTACAAACGCGCCTGTAGCCTGGCGCTACTTTTCTAGCGCTTCAAGCGTTCTCTATGTTCTCTGACAGTACTCCGTCAACGCGAGACCAAGACGGTAATTGAGGTATCAACAGTATTAGAGCATAGGTCTTGCCCAAGCCTAATTAACACCCACTAAAACTCCATATCGTTTTTTACGCCACGACACAGGCTGTCAAGCGTGAGCGGTGACACGCACAGTTACAGTCTTGTAGTTTTAGCCTCACCGGTTTGTTGCATGGCAATGGGTTGTACCCGAAACATCACATGGCTGTTCTCTTTCTTTGGTGCAGTGGTCCTTATCTTGTCGTTAATGATTTTTGACTTCACTCCTGTGGCTCCTTTGTGTTCCTCTTCTTAAGTTTCTTACACTTGACACTAATAAATGATGAAGCAGTCGCAGGTCTGAGTTCTCCGAACTCGGCGCGTCTTGCGTTACGAGCAACACAAACACCGGGCTCATTAGCGTCTTGTGTAACAGGAAAGCGGATAAGCACCGAACTCGCGCGTCTTGCGTAACGGGCGCGCTGACAAAACCTGGAGCTCGACTACGTCTTTGCGTAACAGGCAAGCCGACAAAACTACCGAACTCAGCACATCTTGCGTAACAGGCAAAGACAAAACACCGAAAGCGCGTCTTGCGCGCAAACCGACAAAACACCGAACTCAGCGCGTCTTGCGTAACAAGGCGCTGCTAGAAACACCGACAAAACACCGAACTCAACTCAGCCACATCTTGCGTAACAGGCAAGCCGACAAAACACCGAACTCAGCACATCTTGCGTAACAGGCAAGCGCACAAAACAGGCACATCTTGCGCTGACTGCAAAACACCGAACTCAGCGCGTCTTGC
>JAXRKP010000527.1:187500-200000 GCA_037039925.1 Doris montereyensis
TATAGATCTAGGCCACTCATAACGTAACCGCTACAATTATAGATCTAGGCCATTCATAACGTAACCGCTATAATTATAGATCTAGGCCATTCATAACGTAACCGCTATAATTATAGATCTAGGCCATTCATAACGTAACCGCTATAATTATAGATCTAGGCCATTCATAACGTAACCGCTATAATTATAGATCTAGGCCATTCATAACGTAACCGCTATAATTATAGATCCTAGGCCATTCACGTCAACGCAAATTTAAGCCATTTATGACGAATGACTTTATTTTTAGAAAATTCATGACGTAACGACAAGAAATCTAAGTCATTCACAAGATAATCACCATAGCAAAATCTCACCTATGGGTGTGAACTCTAAATAAAAAAAAATCTAAGCCATTCATGACGTAATCATTCATTATGTTACCATCATAACAAATCTAAGCCATTCATGATGTTACTTACCATAATAACAAATCTAAAGCCATTCATGACGTAACAAGCCATTCATTATGTTACCATCATAACAAATCTAAGCCATTCATGATGTTACTTACCATCATAACAAATCTAAGCCATTCATCATGTTACCATCATAAAAAATCTAAGCCATTCATTATGTTAGCATCTAACAAATCTAAGCCATTCATTATGTTACCATTATAACAAATCTAAGCCATTCATTTTGTTAGCATCATAACAAATCTAATCCATTCATTATGTTAACATCATAACAAATCTAATCCATTCATTATGTTAGCATCATAACAAATCTAATCCATTCATTATGTTAGCATCATTATAGAAATCTAAGCCCATTCATGACGTAACAAGCCATTCATTATGTTACCATCAAATCTAAGCCAAATCTAAATCTAAGCCATTCATGACGTAACAAGCCATTCATTATGTTACCATCATAACAAATCTCATGTTAGATCATAACAAGCCATTCATTATGTTACCATCGTAACAAGCCATTCATTATGTTACCATTATAACAAATCTAAGCCATTCATTTTGTTAGCATCATAACAAATCTAATCCATTCATTATGTTAGCATCATAACAAATCTAATCCATTCATTATGTTAGCATCATAACAAATCTAATCCATTCATTATGTTAGCATCATAAGAAATCTAAGCCATTCATGACGTAACAAGCCATTCATTATGTTAGCATCATAACAAATCTAAGCCATTCATGACGTAACAAGCCATTCATTATGTTAGCATCATAAGAAATCTAAGCCATTCATGACGTAACAAGCCATTCATTATGTTACCATCATAACAAATCTAAGCCATTCATGACGTAACAACCCATTCATTATGTTACCATCATAACAAATCTAAGCCATTCATGACGTAACAAGCCATTCTTTATGTTACCATTACCATCATAGCAAATCAAAGCTATCTGTGACGTAACCACTATATATATATATATATATATATAGACAATCTACATGTAAGTCATTCAAGACTTAACATCTTAGATATCAGCCATTAATGACAGAAGCAGTTTACCCGATCCAAGCCATCCATGGTGTTACTTACCATCATAGGAATTCTAAGCTATTCATGGCGTATTCAGAAAAGGAATTCCTTGCCATTACTGTCGCATAACAGCATGGTCTAATTTATTCATGTGACGTATCTATCATAGTATGGACAAGCCATTTATCATGGGCGGCATCAATGGCCTTGTGGTTGGCAGTAGGACTTGTGGTTGTGAGGTTCGGGTTTGAATCCTGACGTTTTATTCTTTGGGAAAGACTCTGAACACGCATTTCCCACTTGATCTAGTGCAAATGGGTACTAGCGTCTTGTCCAGGTAATGATGTGTTATCACCTGTTCCATTTCACGCTATAGAAACCAGGATAAAAACTCCGGCTCTATGGTCTGTAACGGCATACATGCCGCTTGACCCAGACAAGTGGAAGGTAATCCGGGTGGGGGTTTTTTCTCTGTATTTTTATCAATTACCGCTAGTTCTTGATTTTATGGTGCTGTGATCCGTCGTCAACTCAGATCGTTTGCCAAACCACCGCCAGCAGTACAGACTGTGTGCGAATGCATTGTAGTCCTGAGAAATTTCAAGGACGTGAGCTGGAAGGGCGCCAAGGCCATGATGTCGGATCCCAACTTTCTGCGGCAGCTCAAAGAGATGGACGTGGACAATATCACCACCAAACAGACGTCAGTGGTCAAAGGTGGGTGGTCAAAGGTCTAAAGTGGATGGGTAAGTTGGGAAGTGAAGCACAGTGAAACACAGTGGAGTTGCTTAATATAAACTCCTTGGGACCAAGCAGAAAGTTTTATATTAACAAGGGGAGTACTTAAGATCATGTTAAACTCTTGTCGCACTACTTTATATTTCATGTATCCTCCCCTCCTTGATGTTTCACCAATGCAAAATAATGTTTGCAATCATTGCAATGAGCATTTTCTTAAATAAATTAAACAAAGAGTTTAGTTTTTTGTTTTGTTTTCTTATTTATTCTTCGCACAAAAAACGTGTGCAGGGCGTGGATGGGCTTATCTTAAGCGACATCTACACCGACAAGGTTTATCGTAGGCATCATCATTGACTACAAAAAAGGAACTATTTGAGACCGAGCGAAACGTTTATCGTATCTGATTGCTTATCTTATGAGTGTTTGTTTTAAGCGGACACCACAATAGATTGGTTGGTGTCTACTTTGGCAATTTGAATGAGAATAGACTGGCTGACGTATGCGACAAAGAAATATCGATGAATGAGAGTAGGATAATAAGTGATCCTAGATCCTAGATCCTAGATCGGCCAAAGCGAAGGTAAGTATTTCAACAGTTTCACAGTTGTGCTCTTTACTCTTTCAATCTCAGATGAACTCATTTTGCCGTTCTTTTGATTCTAGAGAGACTTTGGGATTACGGCTTTGAATGCTTTCTAAGTGGGGTGGATATCGACCGTAAAGTCTTGCACATACAAATATTCAAGACAGACGGAGAGAAAAGAGCGAAAGCGAGACAGAGAGAAAGAGAGAAGAGAGAGAGAGAGAGAGAGAGAGAGAGAGAGAGAGAGAGAGAGAGAGAGAGAGAGAGAGAGAGAGAGAGAGAGAGACAGACAGACAGACAGACAGACAGACAGACAGACAGACAGACAGACAGACAGACAATCAGACAGACAGACAGACAGACAGACATTTTCCATAATTTGAAACATTTTAATCATGGTTTTTAGATATTCAATCTCTCCACCATCGTATTTTTACATACGCCATCATTTTAACGAAACAGACCTCAATCACTTCATAAACAACAGAGACAGCCATTGACAAACATAAACAACCGAAACGAGTTCAATTTTTTAAACAACGAGACAGTCGTGTAGACAAACGTAAACAACGAGACAGCCGTGTAGACAAACGTAAACAACGAGACAGCCGTGTAGACAAACATAAACAACGAGACAGCCGTGTAGACAAACGTAAACAACGAGACACTCGTGTAGACAAACGTAAACAACGAGACAGTCGTGGAGGCAAACGTGAACAACGAGACAGTCGTGGAGATAAATGTAAACAACGAGACAGCCGTGTAGACAAACGTAAACAACGAGACACGTCAGTCGTGTAGACAAACGTAAACAACGAGACAGTCGTGGAGGACAAACGTAAACAACGAGACAGTCGTGAAGACAAACGTAAACAACGAGACAAGTCGTGTAAACAACGAGACAGACAAACGTAAACAACGAGACAGCCGTGAAGACAAACGTAAACAACGAGACAGTCGTGTAGATAAACGTAAACAACGAGACACTCGTGTAGACAAACGTAAACAACGAGACACACAGTCGTGTAGACAAACGTAAACGAGAACGTGAGACAAACGTAAACAACGAGACAGTCGTGAGACAAACGTAAACAACGAGACAGTCGTGGAGACAAACGTAAACAACGAGACAGTCGTGTAGATAAACGTAAAGAACGAGACAGTCGTGTAGATAAACGTAAACAACGAGACACTCGTGTAGACAAACGTAAACAACGAGACTCTCGTGTAGACAAACGTAAACAACGAGACAGTTGGAGACAAACGTAAACAACGAGACAGTCGTGGAGACAAACGTAAACAACGAGACAGTTGGAGACAAACGTAAACAACGAGACAGTCGTTTAAACAACGAGACACTCGTGTTGACAAACGTAAACAACGAGCCCAAACGTAAACAACGAGGTTTCAAACGTAAACAACGACAGTCGTGTAGACAAACGTAAACAACGAGACACTCGTGTAGACAAATCAACGAGACAGTCGTGGAGACAAACGTAAACAACGAGACAGTTTGTAGACAAACGTAAACAACGAGACACTCGTGTTGACAAACGTAAATAACGAGACAGTGTGTAGACAAACGTAAACAACGAGACAGTCGTGGAGACAAACGTAAACAACGAGACAGCCGTGGGGCTTGAACCAGTGTCGTTATGATTACCAGCTCACAACACTACAGTTCAGCTACAACACTTCATTACCCTGTTGTAATAATTACCCCTTCCCCCATTTATACCGCCCAATCTAACAACAGGTTTGTAGTTCACATCAACTTGACCAATGCCCAGATGTCTGCCATCAGCATAGCGGGGCAGGTTTGCTCAAGTTTGTGGTGGCGGTCATGGGCTAATTTCAGGGAAATTAAGCCAAAAAGAGACAAGGTGAGGTTTTGATAAGGTCTGGTACTAACAAGAATATGAATTGGTATTATGATTATATAGTCTCAACGTTGTAGTTCAGGTATTAACAACTTAATCAGATAGTATTAACAACTAATAATATGATAGCTCTCTCTCTCTCTCTCTCTATAAATCTCTCTCTCTCTCTCTCTCTCTCTCTCTCTCTCTCTCTCTCTCTCTCTCTCTCTCTCTCTCTCTCTCTCTCTCTCTCTCTCTCTCTCTCTCTCTCTCTCTCTCTCTCTCTCTCTCACTCTCTCTAACTCTCACTCTCTCTAACTCTCACTCCCCCCTCTCTCTGTGCTCCCCCCGTTTGCCTCTTCCATTCTTTAATCTTCTAGCCTATAATATCTTCCATGCCTAATCTCGACCCACCCCTCAACCCCGACCCGCAATCTGAGATCAGAATCTGGGTAATGTCAATTGACTCTTGGCTCTTATCTCACTCAAAGGTGGCTACGCTAGAAAAAACTACTTCGAGCTAAAGAGAGGCCTTGACCGCATCAACAAACAGGTGGCCAAGCTGGTAGGCTTACTTGAGGATTTGAACACGAAGTATGAGTTGGCGATGGCAGAGAGGCAGAGGTTGGAGGAAGAGACGATCATCATGCAAAGGCGTCTCATAGCCGCTGATAAACTCATCAATGGACTCAGTTCGGAAAATGCCAGGTTTGTTACTCATCAATGGACTCAGTTCGGAAAATGTCAGGTTTGTTACTCTTCAATGGACTCAGTTCGGAAAATGTCAGGTTTGTTACTCTTCAATGGACTCAGTTCGGAAAATGTCAGGTTTGTTACTCATCAATGGACTCAGTTCGGAAAATGTCAGGTTTGTTACTCTTCAACGGACTCAGTTCGGAAAATATCCGGTTTGTTACTCTTCAACGGACTCGGTTCGGAAAATGGCAGGTTTGTTACTCATCAATGAACTCGGTTCGGAAAATGTCAGGTTTGTTACTCATCAATGAACTCGGTTCGGAAAATGCCAGGTTTGTTACTCTTTAATGGACTCAGTTCGGAAAATGGCAGGTTTATTACTCTTCAATGGACTCAGTTCGGAAAATGCCAGGTTTGTTACTCATCAACGGACTCAGTTCGGAAAATATCAGGTTTGTTACTCTTCAACGGACTCAGTTCGGAAAATGTCAGGTTTGTTACTCTTTAATGGACTCAGTTCGGAAAATGTCAGGTTTGTTACTCTTCAACGGACTCAGTTCGGAAAATATCAGGTTTGTTACTCTTCAACGGACTCAGTTCGGAAAATGTCAGGTTTGTAACTCATCAATGGACTCAGTTCTGAAAATATCAGGTTTGTTACTCTTCAATGGACTCAGTTCGGAAAATATCAGATTTGTTACTATTCAATGGACTCAGTTCGGAAAATATCAGGTTTGTACGGATGGAAAAGAGGGAGAAAATGCACTACGGGGGGGGAAAGGGGAAATCATTGTACAGCAAAATGTTGTCCTTAAAAAGTAACTCCATTTCCGCCAAGGCCACCGCAGCCCAAAGAGCCTGAGTTTATCCCGATTTCTACAGCGTAAAGTGGAGCAGGGCAATACTATCATGTTTCCTTATCGGAATGACACTAGTTCTTTGCAAGATTTTCTTTCCAGCTGGTGATGTCACCGATTTGTACCTTTGTTGTGTGGTGACCTAGGCGGCAAGAGTTGCTCTTAAAGAACAGAACGTCAGACCTAGCATTGCCAGGGTTCAAACTCAGGGCTTCACAATCCAAAGCCCGGCATTTAATCACTAGGCTACCAACACCGCTTGTCATTAAAAGCCGAGTCAAAATTGGATATTTGAAATGGATAGCATGCGGCGTCTTATACAATTTCGCCACCAGGGCCAAAGGGCAAACTTCAATAATTTATGATATCGAAGTGGGTACTTGTCCTGAAAAATCGGAGCATGGGAGAATGCTTCGATGTGCCGCAGATGTCAAGACACTTTAGCGCATGTGCGACATGGGAATAAGGTGGGATGGGGTGTTGTTGTTTAGTTAAGGGATAGCGATGAGCCTTCAAGGAATGGGATAACATATCTTTCTAGATCTAAACATACATTTGTTCACATTTTTCTTCTTTCTTTTTCTTTCTTCCATTTTTATTTCAAGGACTTAATACAAAAAAAGCTCACTCGCGGTATATAGAAGTGCATACTTCCGCATCTTGTATTTCCGGTACATCTTTAGATCGACCTTATGCTATTGTGACTCGCTGCTAAGGTTCTCTCGGAGGTCGCAGTGCCCTATGCATTCGCTGACCTTGATGAAGATAATAATGATGATGATGGTGATGATGATGATGATGATGATTGGGTGATGATGATGATGATAATGGTGACGATAAGGATGACGAGGATGATCATAATGATGATGATGATGATGATGATGATGATGATGATGATGATGATGATGATGATTTGTTTCTTTGTTGGTTTAGAAAGACAGAGGTTTAAATTTTTATTCTCTGATCAACCAAGTATCAACACGGATGTATACTGTTTTCCCTCTCATTACTGTGTACCTGATTCTGTATATTTTAGGCCAATAACTAACCGTCCTTCTGGTACTACATGACAGAGATTCGATAGTGCAGAGGCAAGGTGTCGGTCTCACAACCAAAGTGTAGTGGGTTCGAGCCCCGCCAACGGTTGAACAATTTCCTCGATTTTTTTCGACAAAATGTACCCGTCCCCCTCGGTGCAGGTAGGTGGATCGACACCTAGTCCCATCGGAGACCGACAATAAAAAGGAGGTCCCGTGTGCATGTAACAACACTCTGTGCACGTTAAAGATCCCTTGGCAATCCGGACACAATTTAAAAATCCTACCAAAACCCCCGAGATCGCCTTAGTTGTGGATGTGGGTAAATCAAATCAAGTAAAAAACTACATGACAATATTTTGCTTGAAAAAAAGTTAGGGAAATTGTTGATAGGCAGAAATTAAAACCAAAGTTTTTGATTGCTCTCGTGTTGTCGTTTATCAAATAGCTTATGGCTTGGTACAGGTGTATATAAATTCACGTTTTTAAAATGTTATTTCCCCCTTCCCGATGGTATAAGGGTTGGTATGAAGAAATACTAACTTAAGGGTTTTATTGCTGGATTGTTTTTGTTTTTGTTTTGTTTTTTTTCAAATGGCCGAATGATTGGTAAAGAGAAATTGTGAACATACGGTTTTTATATTGATCTACTGACTTTTCCCCCCAGATGGCTTAACGACCTGGCCGAGTTAAAAGAAAAAACGCGTTCGCTTATTGGGTGACTGTATGGTCAATGCTGCATTTCTCAGCTACGTTGGAGCCTTCAGTTTTGAATACAGGTCTGGCATCACCTTAAATAGTACATTACTCTCTTTCTATCTCTGTTTCTGACTCTTCCCTGTTTCTGTCTCTCTTTATTTATTTATCCTTGTCTTTATGTTTCTCTGACTGTCTCTGTCTCTGCCTCTGCCTCTGCCTCTGCCTCTGCCTCTGCCTCTGTCTCTCTGTGTCTGTCTCTGTCTTTGTCTCTCTCTCTCTCTCTCTCTCTCTCTCTCTCTCTCTGTCTCTCTCTCTCTCTCTCTTTCTCTCTCTCTGTCTCTCTCTCTCTCTCTCTCTCTCTCTCTCTCTCTCTCTCTCTCTCTCTCTCTCTCTCTCTCTCTCTCTCTCTCTCTATTTATCTCTCTCTCTCCCTCCCCCCTCTCTCTATCTCTCTCTCTCTCCTTTCTCTCTCTCTCTCTCGCCCCCTCTCTCTCTCTCTCTCTCTCTCTCTCTCTCTCTCTCTCTCTCTCTCTCTCTCCCTCTCTCTCCCTCTCTCCCTCTATCCCTCTCTCCTTCTATCTCTCTCCCTCTCTCTCCCCCTTACAGAAGTTGTGAAGGGTGGATTGCATAGACAGAACAGAGAGAAAGACCAACAAAAAAAAAACGCGAAAGAGTGGACAATGAAGAGACAGGAAAGAATTCAATCAACGTGGAGGTGAAAAATAAAGGGGTTGGGAGGAGACTAAAGAAAGGTTCGAAAGATGTTCCAGAAATAAAGATAGAGGAAAGAATACATTTAAAACATGAAGGTCGAAAGCTCAATTCTCAAATATTAATTAATATATTTTTTTCCAGTTAGTAGACGTGTGTGCATCATCAAAATGTATTAGAGACAAACAGTGAGGCAAGGGGTATGACGAAAGTGAAGGAGTAGTTTGCTACGTTCGACGTAGCACGCTTTCTTTTCGTTGCCAGACGATGGGTGCCGACGCAGTGGTCGCGGGTTCAATCCCTATGGTGGCCAAGATTGTTGTCTGTCTTTTTCTTGTATTTGTCTCATCTGTGTTACTATGGGGCTTTGAAATTATTTAGTTTTCTTTTCCTGCAAAATTTATTAGCTCCCTGACTGCTAATCCTTCAGCTAAAAAAGCGAAATTAGATGAATGGATAGATATTTCAGACAGAAGATAAGTGTAATATTTTACAGGCAACAGATTTATGTCAATCATTATTTCCAATTTATTAAACAAGGACATGTTCATACACACTTTTTGTGTGTGTGTGTGTGTGTGTGTGTGTGTGTGTGTGTGTGTGTGTCACATCAAAATTTATTAGGTCTATGAGTGCTGTCCCTTAAAAATGAACGAATTTCTTGACTGCTACGTTTTCCCTTCTTGCATTTTCCCAACAACTATTCTCCCTGCTTTAATTATTCTAATACTTGAACCAAACTTTCAGAAGTTGTTAGCTGTCCGTCTATATGTGTAAATGTGTGATTGAATGTTGTCCAAAATTCTCGTTCCAGACACGAAATGATGCATGACGTGTGGGTGGAGGACTTGCTCAAAAGAGACATCCCACTTACTCAACCTTTCCGTGTTGAAGACCTGCTGACGTCAGAGGTGGAGATCAGCAAGTATGGACGTTCATTATTACATGTATTATAATTAGCCTCACTTGTGAAAGTCAGAGGTCATGATGCAAAACTGAATAGCTTCCACTTCAGCAGTTTCCAAATTATATCACAATTACCACAATAAGTGAAAATGTTTGATTTTTTCATTTCTTTTCCTCTTAAGTATATCATCGAATAACCTTTACTTTGGCTTACTCTCTCTCTCTCTATCCTTTCGAGTTTTATTAATGGGCAATTGGTGGATGTTTCTGGCAGATCCTACCTCTCTCCTTTGACTCTTTTACATTATTGTCGTTGTTCTTTCTATTCACTCTTAACTCATCATGAGATCGCTGCATGTTTGAACGGGGTAAATTCTGATAAAAACGAACATGGACAAGAACCTGAACAAGAGCAAGAGAAAGAAATAGCATACGAACAAAAACACCAAGAAGAACACGAGCCCAAACACAAACAAAAACATGAACAAGAACGTGAACACAAACACAAACAAGAAATTTAACAAGAACATGAACAAAAAACACAAACACAAACAGACACGAACAGGACAAGAAAACACGAAAAAGATCACGAACAAGAATACAAATAAGAACAAAAACATTACCAAGAACGAAAACACAAACAGTAACACGAACAAGAACACGAACATTAACAAGAACGTGAATACAAAGACAAACGCAAACATGAACAAGAACGTGAATACAAAGACAAACGCAAACATTAACAAGAACGTGAATACAAAGACAAACGCAAACATGAACAAGAACGTGAATACAAAGACAAACGCAAACATTAACAAGAACGTGAATACAAAGACAAACGCAAACATTAACATTAACAAGAAAGAACGTGAATACAAAGACAAACGCAAACATGAACAAAACGTGAATAAAGACAAACGCCAAAGAACGTGAATACAAAAAGACAAACGCAAACATGAACAAGAACGTGAATACAAAGACAAACGCAAACATGAACAAGAACGTGAATACAAAGACAAACGCAAACATTAACAAGAACGTGAATACAAAGACAAACGCAAACATTAACAAGAACGTGAATACGAAGACAAACGCAAACATTAACAAGAACGTGAATACAAAGACAAACGCAAACATTAACAAGAACGTGAATACAAAGACAAACGCAAACATTAACAAGAACGTGAATACAAAGACAAACGCAAACATTAACATTAACAAGAACGTGAATACGAAGACAAACGCAAACATTAACAAGAACGTGAATACAAAGACAAACGCAAACATTAACAAGAACGTGAATACAAAGACAAACGCAAACATTAACAAGAACGTGAATACAAAGACAAACGCAAACATTAACATTAACAAGAACGTGAATACGAAGACAAACGCAAACATTAACAAGAACGTGAATACAAAGACAAACGCAAACATTAACAAGAACGTGAATACAAAGACAAACGCAAACATTAACAAGAACGTGAATACAAAGACAAACGCAAACATTAACATTAACAAGAACGTGAATACGAAGACAAACGCAAACATTAACATTAACAAGAACGTGAATACAAAGACAAACGCAAACATTAACAAGAACGTGAATACAAAGACAAACGCAAACATGAACATGAACATGAACACAAAGACAAACGCAAACATGAACATGAACATGACCACGAAGACAAACGCGACCAAGAACACGAACACGAACAAAACAAAAAACACAAAGACAAACATGAAGAAGAACACGAACATGAGCAAGAACGTGAACACGAAGACAAACGCGAACAAGAACACAAACACGAACAAAAACAAGGTCACAAAAGCAAACCTAAACAGGAACACAGATATGAACAAGAACGTGAACACGAAGACAAACGTGAACAAAAGCATGAGCAAGAACATGAACAAGAACATGAACAAGAACATGAACATGAAGACAAATGCCAACAAGGACGTGAGCAAGAACAAGTGGACAAACAAGAGGAGAAGAAGAAGTACAGATCAGACAAGGCTTTGTCGTGATAAATGTATACGAAGTTAAAGACTTGGCTAAGTCAATTGGGGCGCGATTTCACCTTTCCATCGTTTTGTTATGATTGAGCTGACAAACATGGGAACACAAGAATATTGTGGAATTCATCAGAAATTGCATTGATAGTTTGATTTGATTTGATTTATCCACATCCACAACAAAGTTGTGCCCAGACCGCCCTGTAAACAACCAAGGGATCGTTAACGTGCACAGAGTGTTGTGATCTTCACACGGGACCTCCTTGTTATCGTCCGTCTCCGATGGGACTTGGTGTCGATCTACCTACCTCTACCAGGGGGATGGGGGTGGGCGGGTTGATTTTGCTCGAAAAAGCGGTGAATTTTTTTCCAACCGTTGGCGGGGTTCAAACCCGCTACCTTTTGGTTGAGAGGCTGACATCTTGCCTTTGGAATATCAAGTCCCCTCTCGGCATGATATATAGATTTGGTAATATCTAGTAAAAAATATGTATTTGTCACTTGTATAAAGTCTGACGACAGATCTTATTTAATCACGATGAATTTGTTAACAAAATATTAAGCTCACAGACAAATTCTCTACATCTTCAAGCGGGCGCTATTTATTGTAGGATGGAGCTTAGCCTTTATCAACATTTTACATTTAAATCACTGGATGCTTTGCGTTGTCCGAATGGTCTTTAGCTTAGCCTTTATCAATGTTTTACATTTAAATCACGTGATGTTCCTGTTGTCCAGATGGTCTTTAGCTTAGCCTTTATCAATGTTTTACATTTAAATCACGTGATGTTCCTGTTGTCCAGATGGTCTTTAGCTTAGCCTTTATCCTTTCAAGTTTAAATCACGTGATGTTCCTGTTGTCGAGATGGTCTTTCAAATTTAGCCTTTATCAAT
>JAXRKP010000527.1:202500-205000 GCA_037039925.1 Doris montereyensis
TACATAGACCCCGTGGTGGACAACGTTCTGGCCAAGAACTTCACAGGTCTGGAACATGGTTTGGGTTTGGCCGTATTCATTCCTATGGTCATCAATATGACTAATATTTTTTCATTGATGTACAGATCTCTGTTGACCCTTGCATGTTGACCCTCTTCCGTTTTTCATGTGTCTTTTCTCGACTATTTGTTTGTTTATGAATTCATTTTATTGTTGCTCCATGAGTGCAAGCATCCACTGACAGCATATTCGGGTTGTCTGTCTGCCTTGTCCACGCGGCAGTATTATTGATGGGTGTTGCTGAGTGGTAGGTTCTACATCTTTCCTGTCGAGTTTTTATATTGCATGTGCTTCATAGCGCTGTTTTTCTTTTGCATGTGTTTCACAGTGCTATTTCCTCTTGATTCACAATAACGGCGCGTATGTGATGGACCCGACAAATTTCAGTGACGCAATTATACCACCTGTCGATCTATCTATCTATCTATCTATCTATCTATCTATCTATCTATCTATCTATCTATCTATCTATCTATCTATCTATCTATCTATCTATCTATCTATCTATCTATCTATCTATCTATATATCTATCTATACATATGTCTGTCTGTCTGTCTGTCTGTCTGTCTGTCTATTTATCAAATATATCTATCTATTTATCTATATTTCCTATCTAAATGTCTGTCTGTCTATTATCTATATATCTATCTAAATGTTTGTCTGTCTGTCTATCTATCTATCTATCTATCTATCTATCTAAATGTTTGTCTGTCTGTCTATCTATCTATCTATCTATCTATCTATCTATCTATCTATCTATTTATCTATCTATCTATCTATCTATCTTTCTGTCTATCTATCTATCTTTTTTATCTATCTATCTGTCTTTTTTTTATTAGCTATATATGTTTATGTCTGTCTATGTATTTATAAGCCTGGCACAATAACTGATATTGATTGTCTTGACAACAGGGCTCAAGGCAGAGAAGTTGTCATGTTGGGCGACAAGGAGGTGGATTATGACATGAACTTCCGCTTGTATCTGAACACCAAGTTGTCCAATCCCAGATACGGACCGGAAGTCTTCGGAAAGGCCATGGTCATCAACTACACCGTCACACTTACGGTAAACCTTTTGATGTCATGCCAGTGTCATCCAAACAATATTGTAGATGTTACATATTTGTGAGGTACCGACCGCGTGTCTTCTGGCAATTTTTAGAAACTAAATTCACTCTCAACAAGTTTTTCATAATTAACTGCTTAAGAAGTACATATTTTATGATGACCCCTTGTTACGATAAGATAAGATAAGATAAGATAATTTAATTGATCTTAGATAAGAAAATTGATTGATCACATGGTACAATTTTAAAAAAGCTACTCACAAATTTCTATCTAAACATTAAAACATAACTAGAATAGGTACACAAAGGAAAGTAAGTGAGGGGAATGGCAAATGGAAAAATTCACTCGATCGTAGACAATTGTACTGTCACGTTACAAATAAAATTCACATTCAGACATTCTATCTAATATAACATAGACAAGTACATGTCTATGAATGTGCGTGGACATATGAGGAACATTGTCATCGTCTGTGCTCAGTTTGCAACGGTCTTATTGCATAGAGAAGAAATGAAGTTTTGTATCTTTCTTTCTTTGTTCTTTTAGATACAAATAATATATTTCCTCTTTCTGATAATCAAAATTCGTTGTGCAATGGATATGTCTGGTTGGTTTTCTGTCATAAACGTAACTTTCATATCTATCGATGAGTGATCTTCTTGTGTACATTAAGCTCTTCGGAGGTTTGTATTTCCCTCACGACTAGCCACAGTATTCTCACATTGTTATCTTCATTCAACTTTGGGCTACGATGAATACTTAGAAGAAACGTCACAATAGATAGATGTATTAACACCTATATTAAATCATAGATGTATTAACACCTATAGTAAATCATAGATGTATTAACACCTATAGTAAATCATAGATGTATTAACACCTATATTAAATCATAGATGTATTAACACCTATATTAAATCATAGATGTATTAACACCTATAGTAAATCATAGATGTATTAACACCTATAGTAAATCCTAATATGTTGACATAGATAGAAGTATTAACACCTATAATAAATCCTAACATGTTGTCATCTCTAAATGTATTAACACCTATAGTAAATCTTAACATATTGACATAGATAGATGTATTAACACCTATAGTAAACTAAAATGTTGACATAGATAGTTACATCGTATAATAAATCCTAACATGTTGACATAGATAGATGTATTAACATCTATAGTAAATCCTAACATGTTGTAAATGATGATTAACACCTATAATAAACGATGGTGATGAGGTTAACACCTATAATAAATCCTAACATGTTGACAAATGATATATTAACACATATAGTAAATCCTAACATGTTGACATAGATAGATATATTAACACATATAGTAAATCCTAACCTGTTGACATAGAT
>JAXRKP010000527.1:217500-222500 GCA_037039925.1 Doris montereyensis
GACTCTCCAGAAGCCATAGCAATGCCAACGCCCTACGAGAGAAGCCTCACCGTCTTCCAGAAACTGCTTGTGCTTCGCTGTTTCAGAGTGGATCGAATCTACAGAGCCATCATGCAGTTGAGTGTCAAACTTATCAATTTTGTTTTTTTTTACTAATTTAGCCGTGAAGCTATCATTGTTATGTAAGACTTAAAACTATCATTGTCTAAGATGCGAAGCCATCATTGTTGTGTAAGACTTAAAACTATCATTGTCTAAGATGTTAAACTATCATTGTTATGTAAGACATAAAACTATCATTGTCTAAGATGTGAAACCATCATTGTTATGTAAGACGTAAAACTATCATTGTCTAAGATGTGAAACCATCATTATTATGTAAGACGTAAAACTATCATTGTCTAAGATGTGAAACCATCATTGTTGTGTAAGACGTAAAACTATCATTGTCTAAGATGTGAAACCATCATTGTCTAAGACGTGAAACTATTATTATGTAAGGCATGAAACCATCATTGTCTAAGATGTGAAAATATCATCATGTAAGGCATGAAACCATCATTGTCTAAGATGTGAAACTATCATTAAACGCATGAAACCATCATTGTCTAAGATGTGAAACTATCATTGTCTAAGATGTGAAACTATCATGCATTGTCTAAGATGTGAAACTATCATTGTATGAGATATGAAACTATCATTGTCTAAGGTGTGAAACTATCATTATGTAAGGCATGAAACCATCATTGTCTAAGATGTGAAACTATCATTATGTAAGGCATGAAACCATCATTGTCTAAGACGTGAAACTATCATTATGTAAGGCATGAAACCATCATTGTCTAAGATGTGAAAGTATCATTATGTAAGGCATGAAACCATCATTGTCTAAGATGTGAAACTATCATTAAACGCATGAAACCACCATTGTCAAAGATGTGAAACTATCATTGTCTAAGATGTGAAACTATCGTGCATTGTCTAAGATGTGAAACTATCATTGTATGAGGTATGAAACTATCATTGTCTAAGGTGTGAAACTATCATTATGTAACGCATGAAACCATCATTGTCTAAGATGTGAAACTATCATTATGTAAGGCATGAAACCATCATTGTTTAAGATGTAAAACTATCATATGTAAGGCATGAAACTATCATTGTCTAAGATGTAAAACTATAGTTGTCAAAGATGTGAAACTATCATGCATTGTCTAAGATGTGAAACTATCATTGTCTAAGATATTACACTATCATTGTCAAGATGTGAAACTATGATTGTCATGAAATAAGATGTGAAACTATGATTGTCTAAGATATGAAACTATCATTATGTAAGGCGTGAAACCATCATTTCGAAGATGTGAAACTATCATTATGTAAGGCATGAAACTATCATTGTCTAAGATGTGAAACTATCATTGTCTAAGATATGACACTATCATTGTCTAAGATGTGAAACTATCATTGTCTAAGATGTGAAAATATCCTTGTCTAAGATGTGAAACCATTATTGTTCTAAGACATGCAAAATATCACTGTCGAAGACGTAAAACTATCAGTGTCTAAGACGTAAAACTATCAGTGTCTAAGACATAAAACGATCAGTGTTTCAGGACGTAAAACTGTCGATGTCCAAGACGTAAAACTATCATTGTCTTAGACGTAAAATTATCATTGTCTAGGACGAGAAACTGTCATTGTCTAGGAACTGAAAATTTCATTATTTAAGACATGAAACTATTGTTGTCTAAGACGTAAAACTATCATTGTTTGTCTATAAGTGTGTGTGTGTGTGTGTGTGTGTGTATCCGTCTCTCTCTCTCTCTCTCTTTCTCTCTCTCTCTCTCTCTCTTCTCTCTCTCTCTCTCTCTCTCTCTCTCTCTCTCTCTCTCTCTCTCTCTCTCTCTCTCTCTCTCTCTCTCTCTCTCTCTCTCTCTCTCTCTCTCTCTCTCTCTCTCTCTCTCTCTCTCTCTCTCTCTCTCTCTCTCTCTCTCTCTCTCTCTCTCTCTCTCTCTCTCTCTCTCTCTCTCTCTCTCTCTCTCTCTCTCTCTCTCTCTCTCTCTCTCTCTCTCTCTCTCTCTCTCTCTCTCTCTCTCTCTCTCTCTCTCTCTCTCTCTCTCTCTCTCTCTCTCTCTCTCTCTCTCTCTCTCTCTCTCTCTCTCTTTCTCTTTCTCCTTTTCCTTATTATACATACAAATCTACATGCGTAGTATCTTTACTGTCTTGATGTTTTCAACACATACACCCCCAACCCCCACCAAACACCCAGGTACGTCATTTTGGCCATGGGGGAGCAGTACGTGACGCCACCCATTCTCAACTATGAGAGCATCTTCGACCAGAGTGTGCCGTCCTCCCCTATAGTCTTCATACTAAGCCCTGGCTCGGATCCGGCCAGTGATCTGCTGACCTTGGCCGACACCATCGAATTCGACCAAGTTAGAATCAAGTTTCTCTCAATGGGACAGGGTCAAGAGAAGGTTAGCCTCCTAGATTGTAGCCAATCTGCTTATCTAAGACTGTGAGACACCAGAAGACAGAGAGGCGTTGTAGTTGAATCGTAGTAGCGTTGTGAACTTGTAATCACGACGACACTGGTTCAAAACCCACGGTTGACACAGGTGGGTTTGTTTCTTTTTTTAAACAAAATTTGCACTCTACTTTCCTCACTTGACTCAGGTGTGAATGAGTACGCAGCTATTGGTAGAGAAAGATTTTGTCAGAGCGGTAGTACGAAAAGCTTAATAGTTTTGTGTACTTTATGCTCCGGAGGGAATTGAGAAGGATTTTGAATGAATGAGTGTTTTTTTACCAGTAGGTTAAAAAAAAGAAAACGTATTTAGTGTGATTTTTACTTTGTTTGTTGTTTTTTTTTCTTGTTTGTTTTTTTGTGTGTGCTTTGAGTCTGTAAGTCTGTAGGTTCCTTAAATACGTATTTAAGGGTTAAAAATTTATGACAATATAGGAAAGGCATTTGTATCTAAACAAGAATTGTCAACAAAACCCAACATGGCAGTATACAAAACAGTTTATTGTCCTACTCTCCTCTATGGCAGTGAAACCTAGACCTTAGACAACAGGGAATACAATAGAGTACAACCACCTGAATTGGAATATCTAAGAAGAATAGTAGGGAAAACTAAAAAAGACAAAATCAGAAACACAACAATAAGAGATCAAACAAAAGCAGATGGCATAAAAAGCAAGACAGAAATAAATCAACTCAGAGGGTTTGGGCAAACAAACAGAATAAATGACAGTAGAATAAGGAAATCAGTATACAGTGCTAAAACCCAAGGTAAAAGACCAAAAGGCAGACCTCGGTGAAAGTGGGAAGCATATATAAAAGAGCCATTAAAACAAAGAAATTTAACGTTCACGGAAGGAAACAGAAAAAGTCAGACAGGGCAGCCTGGAGAGAGATCATTTCGGGCATCTAAACCCATACACCGAAAGGTAGAATTGGAACTGATAAAGAAAGAAAGAAAGCGTTTTAGTTTTTAAAGAAACCCTACTTTTAACGGCAAAGACTCCAAGAAATTGGGGCGAAAGCCTAGAAACGCCACTCTCAACCCTCAACTCTCAGCTCACAAGTCCTCGTCGCATTTGTTTCAGGACGGCAAGCGATTTTTCTATTGGTTACCTTACAGGGGTCTAATTCGAGTTGGATTACCAAATGTTTTCTGAATATTATAGGCCTCTGAGCAAGTTACAATTAGTTCGCGCGATGAAAGTCTGTTCTTCGATTTGAATAGTGAAAAGTTCCTTCAAGGCCGTTACGGCCCATAGAGACGGAGCTTATCCCGGCTTCTATAGCGTGAAGCGAAATAGGTGATAATAATCCCCCCCTGATTAGAACGCTAGTCTCATTTCACCTCGGTCGAGTGAGGAAAAGCGTGTTAAGTGTCTTTCCCAAGGAATGCAACGTCGGGCTTGGCTTTGCCAGGATTCGAACCTGGCACCTCATGATCCCGGAGTACCGCAGTCTAACCACACGGCCACTACGCCACTTTGAATAGGTTGGCAGCTATGGACTTAGATCTTATCCGCGTTATCTAAAACCGGTAGATCAGTAAGTAGAGCTCCCACTCAGGAGACCCCCGAGTTAGGACTACAGTCTGAGCAGTTTATTCGTGGACCTCCTGTAGGGGGGGGGGACTAAGCAGTCCAGAGTCAAAGTGTCAGCCTGTCAACCAATTGGTTGAAAAGTTGACTCGAGGTGGGGTTTTTTCTTTCTTTCGAGTAGAACATATCCTCTCGGTCCAGGTAGGTGGATGGATGGACACTTCCTAGTCATATCGGAGACGGATGGTAAGGAGAAAGGTCGGCGTGGAGATCACACTACTTTGCGTATGTTTAAGATCCCGTGACTGTTAACACGGCAGTCCGCGCAAAAACGAACATCCTACCACAAATCCTGGAGATTACCTTAGGTGTGTGTGGACATT
Organism: Doris montereyensis; assembly: GCA_037039925.1. Lineage (NCBI taxonomy): Eukaryota > Metazoa > Mollusca > Gastropoda > Nudibranchia > Dorididae > Doris > Doris montereyensis. The sequence goes on from JAXRKP010000527.1 coordinate 221,952, forward strand.
GGGGTAAAATCGATTCAAATCAAAGCAACTCTAATCAAATCAAAGGCCTCTCGAAATCTCATTCAACCAGCCGCAAAGAGAGTAGCGAGGCCTATTCAGGCGTGGAAAAGCAATGGAAAAACTCCCACATCATGTGGTACATCATGTGGTACATCATGTGGTACATCATGGGGTACATCATGTGTACATCATGGGGTACATCATGTGGTACATCATGTGGTATGCTTTGAGAATTCATGCCGTCGGTGGCCGAGCGGTAAGGCTGCCGTCCACGGTTTAAATCCTGGCATAGCTAGGTCCGACGTTGTGTTCCTTGGGAAAGACACTTAACATGCATTTCCACACTCTATCCAGTTGATCAATTATGGGTACAAGCACTAGCTTGGGAGTAAAAAATCTGCGGCAGACTAGCGTCCTGTCCAGGAGGTGATTATTATCACATATTCCGCTTCACGCTACAGAAACCGTATTTTAAAAAAGTTATGGAATTTTCATTATGTGATAGAAGATACTACTTAAGTTAACTTTATAATCGCTATAGAAAAAAAC
>JAXRKP010000527.1:227500-230000 GCA_037039925.1 Doris montereyensis
ATGGGCTGCATACGCTGATTGGTAGCATGTAACAGGCTACAGGCATACGCTGATTGATAATAGCATAATAATTTACTGTAGCAATTGATAATTATAATGGAATTAGCAGGTTACAGGCATACGCTGGAGATTGCTCAACCATGGATTGAATAGGGTTAACCGACAATGAAGGGGGGGGTCAACGATGCCCTCCTTTAAACAGATCACAGGAGACAAATAAGCGTACACGAGCGCTGAATTTGCTGCGGAAACAGACCGAACAAGAGCTCCGGCTAGATCTGGTCAAGAAGGAATAAGTTAACTTCATAATAGATATGCAATCAAAAAGTCCCCACTATGTGTGGCTGTAATTTTCAGTGACCAACTAGAAAAATCATACAGCGGCGAGCTGGGTAGTCAGTTTTGATGGGAAAGGCGGAGGGGGGGGGAGGATGCCCTCATGGGTCACTATAATGAATAATAACCTTGCGTCGATTAATAAGCATCTTTCATTAAAAAAATAGAAATAAAACGATCAAACAGGTTTTTTTTTACAAACCCACAACATTACGATGTTGCCACAACGCCTTGATGAAGACCGTTGTTAATTTACGACTTTGATGAGAATCCTCATCATCTACAATTTCAAGTCGCAGCAGCAGAGCAAGCAACTTGATATTGATAATTTGATGATGACATCAGCGACACTGATGATAAAGAAGGAACAACGATGATTGATGATGAAACGCTCCTGTCTTGCTGCGGCTGCTGATGATGAGGGTGGTAATGATGAAGATGTGATGATGAGATGACGATGATGATGATAATGATAATAATGAGGATCTGTAACATCGTAGACGCGGTAAATGCATTTATTATTTAGCTACGGACTGAATGTATTCTGGAATCCTACGCTCAAACCTCATTATGTGTCAGTCGTATCGTTGTGTGTTGCTTTTTATTTGTTCAAGTTTGAGTCTTCATTGTCTCCTTGGTCATGTATGGAGGTCGTGCTATCGATGATTTGTGCGTATCCTGAGAACGTACATGGACGAGTACATGGGCGATTTCTATTCGATACTTTCCAACCCTTCCATTTCTACAGCGACGACACTGTAGATTACTTCATACCTCAACCGGAAGAGCCCACGGTCAAGGACGAATATTTAGGTCAGTCAAACGAAATTTGATAGGAAAATTTCATTTTTATCATGGACTTATTTTCCCGTTTTGTTTAGTTTGCGATGGGCGGGGGGGGGGGGATGGATGGGTAGGATCTTTTACATTATATCTTAGGAATGTTGGGTGTGTGTGTGCTTTTTCGTTCTGGGTGAGTTTTTTTTACATTTTTTTTATAATTAGAGTCTTTGAAGGAAGAATGTGAATGATGAGGATTTTCATTTTAAATAAGAACATTTTAGGGATGGAGGCTTGGTACTTTGACAATTATGTGTTTCTTTTCTTGCTTGTTAAGAGTGTTTACATAATATACTGCAGCTTATCATCCATCACTCTTTACTTACATTGTCCTCATATTGCTCAAGTTTCCATGTCCATAAATTATCATGTTTGACAGATTACATTGAGTCGCTGTGACAAACAAACCGGATGTGTTTGGCTTGAATCCCAACGCGGAGATTGGCTACTACACCCAGGCCGCCAGGGTCATGTGGGACCACCTGGTGGAGCTCCAACCTCAGACAGGTGACGTCACACCTTGATAACATGTACTTGAAGTCCACATGATGACTAATCTTATAATATGCCTTGTGTTTTGGTTTATTACTGAAAGTAACATATTTGTGTCATTAGTAGAGTAGTAGTACGTTTTTCAAGTTTGTAAATTCGTCTCAATCTCACGAGAACGTAATTGCTTAATTTTTTTGTTTGATGAAATGAGGACCAGTAGTTAACTTGGTCTCACTGCTCGGATTGTCATTTTAGAAAATAAGGACCAGCTTTTAGTTTGGCCTCACTGCTCGTGTTGTCATTTTAAAAATATCGACCAACAGTAAGTTTGACCTCACTGCTCGGGTTGCCATTTTTTTTAAAGATAAGGACCAGCAGTTAGTTTGGCCTCACTGCTCGGGTTGTCATGTTTGAAAATAAAAAATCATTTTAGGATGGAGTTTTGATGGTTTTTTTCAACTCAGATGTGGGAAGAACATTTGTTTTTCATTTCAGGAAGTTCTCTCTGCAGGCGTAAGTCGTGAAGAGCTGATTAGTCAAATCGCCCATGACGTGTTGGATAAACTTCCAGCGGAATTCGACCTGCTCAAAATCAGACGGCAGTACGGGCTTGAAATAACTCCTACGACAGTTGTATTACTCCAGGTATAAATAGATTTTAATGACTCACAACTCAAATGCTGTAGACTCACGTCATTTCTTGTGTTTTATTGCCAGCCAAAACAAGATGCTCTTTACAATAATTATTTGCCCTGTAACTTTTCAGCTTAAATATAAAAGAGTTAAGAGCCAAATACCATTAAATGCCAAATTTTCATTTAATTTTTAACAT
>JAXRKP010000527.1:237500-272500 GCA_037039925.1 Doris montereyensis
ACCGTTTTTGTCGTAGTCGTCTCAAACTTGTTTGAACTTATTGAATTTTACCCACATCCACAACTAAGGTGATCTCGGGGGTTTGGTAGGTTTTTTAATCTTGCCCGGACTGCGCTGTAAACAGCCAAGATATCTTTAACGTGCACAGAGTGTTGTGATCTGCACGCGGGAACCTCTGTTCATCGTCCGTCTCCGATGGGACTAGGTGTCGATCCACCTACCGTGAAGGAGGGAGGGGGGGGGAGTCGAGGGTTAGAGTACATTTCAACCTGCCGGGGCTTGAACCCACGGACCTTTTAGCTGAGAGGACAACACCTTACCTCTGAACTACCGAGTCACCAGTTGTCTTAAAGGGGGGGGGGGAGTGGAGCACCTGGACTGGTGAGTTTTGGACCAAAAGGTTGATTTTCTATTCTTTGCATATTCGGGTAGAACGATCATTTATCTACATGTTCATGGCAGAAACATGTCTATATGACGTATAATTTATTTTTTACAAAATGTTTTGTAGGCAATGGTAGATAAAAACAATTAAACTTTTGACGTAAATTATCCTAACACTGACAGAGAAAATGGCAGTAAAAACCCGTATACTGGCGATTAATCGCCAAATGTGGCAACACACGATTTGACCTCGTATTGCCGACAACGATCTACGCGTCTCCCATCACTGTGTGATATAAGAGGTGTTGCGCGTCAGTGTGTATGGAAACACGCGCACAAGCATATGATATAGAGGAAAAAAACAAAAAATGGTCATTTCGACGTCTGTTTTCACAACAGTGCACTTCTAAGCCTAGATTTATAATCCTATTTACATAAGTAACAATGCCAGAGACTGTCGAAAGAGTAAGGGGCTGCTACAACAAGGGAAACCCGCCTGAAGCATTTGTTTTGTGTTATTTTCTGTTGATTTATTTACTTGCATTTTTCTCGAAATGTAGTTTTTCAACACTAAAATTTTATCTCCTCCGCCATTTACCGAACGATTTGTATTATATTTGGCACACAGGTTCCTCTTGTCAATGTTAACAGAATGAGGTCTTTTTTATATAATATATATATCGTAAACTTTTTGAGAATTTTTTTTAAAAAAATAAAAACGCCATTTTTGTACATTTACGATACATGGTGTTTTCAAAAATTCATAAAAAAAACTAACCAAAATATCGAAAAAACCCCGATGTCTTTCTTTAGATATTGAATGAAAAAGACGATCTGCACAGGTTGAGTGATTTTATTCATAACTAAGGAGGAGATAGATTTTGAAAAATGAGTCAAAATCCAAGATGACGGCCGTTTCTATGGCAACCAAGGACGTTACAAACTTTTCAATGATATAGGATGACTGTATTTTAACAGTTACTCATGTACATACTCAAAGCAAAAACCTAGACTCAAAAGCAAAACAAAAATCACTTCAGGTGCTGCCGCAACCCCCCCCCCCCCCCACCTTAAAACAATGTGATTGTTTATTTTGCTTTTGTTTTTCTGTTTTGTTTTTTTTTATATTTTTGTGTATTTATGTTTGTTTGTTTGTTTGGGGAGTGTGATTGGTTCTGGGTTGGGCTTTTAATGGATCTTATTTTTATTCTTTTGAATGGGTTTTTTATTTTTGTGTGTTGAGAAATTTGTAGGTTGTTGTGTTTTTGGAAGAGTGTGAGGGATGTTGGATTCTAGCCTGGACTTTCCTTTTCTTGTTGATGTTGGTGTTTTTGTTATTGTGATTTTTATTGCGGAAGGGGACGCGGGGGCGGGGGTGCTTTATGGGGGATATTTTTTGTTGGTAGGAAGGGGAGGCTGGCGCCGGGTTGTTGTTTTTTTTCTTCTTTCTACAGCTAATGTTGCGATGCTTTCCATCTTGCAGAAAGCACGCAAGTTCCAGCTACGACTGATTTCTCTTTTTCTTGCTGTTTTTCTTCTGACGGTACTGAAGGCCACTGTAATGTCCCACAACTGCTTACGAGACAATTTCCAAGATGGCCAGATTGGAGACACACAACTGACTTAAGACTTTAGAGCGACATAACTACAAAGTTATTGAATACACTTTGCCAACTTTATAAAAATGTTCGAATCATCATTATTATTGTCTTAAAAGTTTACATTCGATTGAGTGACAAAGGTTTATTTGTCAACATGATATTCATATTGTGATTTTAAGATTATCACGTTTAAGTCATTCGGTCAATAACAATTTTTGTTTATAATTTATATGTAATGACTATGCTGTGAAAAGAAATAAAGTGCCTTTCTTCGGTGCCCTACGGCCCACAGAGCTAGAGCTTATCCCAGTTTCTGTCGCAGAATTGATAACATTGTACACCCAGAGAAATATTCTATGTAATGTCATTTTTCCCCCAGTCTATAGCGTCTTACTACGTTATGATATAACATTGTATATTGCGTTATGTACGTGTGTCCCTTGCCCGTTGCATGCCTTCAAGGCATAACAAATGTCGTCAAAACAATTTCTATGACTTTCATCATGCTACGTAATCTCAATTTACTCTGTGATCACCACAGAAAATGGTAAATGGAGTAAATAATTGCAATCCATCGATCATTGTCACAGTGTAATTCACTATCTCTCTATCATAACTGTGTTTTTTAAAATAATTTTCATAACGTAATGTAATTTCATTGTTAAATGTGTCGATAAAAATATTGTATCTTTGTTCCTTTTTAAAATTTATTTTTCACAACACTCGTATGTTGTGAAACAGGTAAGACAAGTTATCTTTAACTTGCTCAGACACAAAACTCGTATGTTGTGAAACAGGTAAGACAAGTTATCTTTAACTTGCTCAGACACAAAACTCGTATGTTGTGAAACAGGTAAGACAAGTTATCTTTAACTTGCTGACACAAAACTCGTATGTTGTGAAACACGTAAGACAAGTTATCTTTAACTTGCTCAGACACAAAACTCGTATGTTGTGAAACAGGTAAGACAGGTTATCTTTAACTTGCTCTGACACAAAACTCGTGTGTTGTGAAACACGTAAGACAAGTTATCTTAAACTTGCTCCAGACCCATTAGTTCGTGTGGATCTGCTCATTGTACGATCTATCCTTTGGGGGGGGGGGGGGGGGGGGGGGGTTCATAGATTTTGTAATGGAATGGATAGTAGTAAAGCAGTAAAGCAGTGGAAGTGGAAGTGATATTTAACACCGATGACACACTGTGTTGTACATGTATTTACTTACAGTACAATGTATTTGTTTGCTTTTGTTCCCACATGATTTGTTCTATTCAGAGTGGGGAATGACCGTCATTAAAACTCGGTGTTTCAAACGTTCAATTTCCTCTATGTCCCTATGATCATCATCATTTTAAAATTAGTTTGATTTTGTGTATGATATCAACCTGCTGAAAATATTCATTTCGTTTTGTACTGAAACGCAATAAATGAACATCAATGTCGTTCAATTTTTTTTTTTATTAACGATGCGTTTGTTTTCATTCTTGGTTTGGTGATGTAGGTAATCGTAATAGTAAAATTTGTCAGGATGTTTCAGGGATGTTGGTGTTTTATGCGTGTGTTTAGGAGGTGTGAGTGTGGATGCGTGGGTGTGTGAGTAGATGTGTAGGTGTGTGAATGGTATGGGTGTGTGGGTGGATGTGTGTGTGCGTGGATAAAGTGGGTGTTTGAGTGGATATGTAGGTGTGTGAATGGGTATGGGTGTGTTGGTGGATGTGTGAGTGGATAATGTGGGTCTGTGAGTCGGTATGTAGGTGTGTAAGTGGATATGTGGGAGTGTGAGTGGATATATGGATGTGTAAATGAATATGTGGGAGTATAAGTGGATATGTAGGTGTGTGTGTAAGTGGCTTAGTGGGTGTGTAAGTGAGTATGTAGGAGTGTAAGTGGATGTGTGGGTGTGTAAATGAATATGTGGGTGTGTAAGTAGATATGTGGGAGTATACGTGAATATGTGGGAGTGTAAGTGAACATATGGGAGTATAAGTGTATATGTGGGTGTGTAAGTGGATATGTGGATGTGTAAATGAATATGTGGAAGTGGAAGTGAATATGTGGAAGTGTAAATGAATATGTGAGTGTGTAAGTGGATATGTGGGTGTGTAAGTGGATATGTGGGTGTGTAAGTGAATATGTGGGTGTGTAAGTAAATATGTGGAAGTGTAAGTGAATATGTGGGTGTGTAAGTGGATATGTGGGTGTGTAAGTGAATATGTGGGTGTTTAAGTGAATATGTGGGTGTGTAAGTGAATATGTGGGTGTGTAAGTGAATATGTGGGTGTGTAAGTGAATATGTGGGTGTGTAAGTGAATATGTGGGTGTGGGTATAAGTGGATGTCTGGGTGTGTAAGTGAATATGTGGGTGTGGGTATAAGTGGATGTCTGGGTGTGTAAGTGAATATGTGGGTGTGGGTATAAGTGGATGTCTGGGTGTGTAAGTGAATACGTGGGTATGTAAATGAATATGTGGGTGTGTAAGTGAAGATGTGGGCGTGTAAGTGAAAATGTGCATGTGTAACTAAATATGTAGATGTGTAAATGAATATGTGGATGTGGGAGTATAAGTGAATATGTGTCTGTGTAAGTGAATATGTGGATGTGTAAGTGAATATGCGGATGTGTAAATGCATATGGTGGTGTGTAAGTGAATGTGTGGGTTTGTAAGTGAATATGTAGGTGTGTAAGTGAATGTGTGGGTGTATATTCAGTATGTGGGTGTGTACGTGAATATGTGGGTGTGTAATTGAATATGTGGGTGTGTAAGTAAATATGTGGGTGTGTTAGTGAATATGTGAGTGTGTAAGTGAATATGTGGGTGTGTAAGTCAATATGTATGTGTGTAAATGAATATGTGTGTAAGTGAATATGAGGGCGTGTAATTGAATATGTGAGAGTGTAAATGAAGACGTGGAAAGGAAGTTGATATGTGGGTGTGTGCTTACGTTGATGTGTGGGTGTGTAAGTGGACATGTGGGAGTGTAAGTGGACATGTGAGTGTCTACGTGGATATATGGGTGTATAAGTGGATATGTGTGTAAGTGGATATGTGGGTGTATAAGTGGATATGTGGGTGTGTGAGTGGATATGTGGAAGTGGAAGTGGATATGTGAGTGTGTAAAGTGATATGTGGTAGTGTAAGTGGATATGTGGGAGTGTAAGTGGATATGTGGGTGTATAAGTGGATATGTGGGTGTGTAAGTTGATATGTGGAAGTGGATATGTGAGTGTGTAAGTGATATGTGGGAGCGTAAGTGGATATGTGGGAGTGTAAGTGGATATGTGGGTGTGTAAGTGGATATGTGGGTGTGTGAGTGGATATGTGGAAATGGAAGTGGATATGTGAGTGTGTAAAGTGATATGTGGGAGTGTAAGTGGATATGTGGGAGTGTAAGTGGATATGTGGGTGTGTAAGTGGATATGTGGGTGTGTAAGTGGATATGTGGGTGTGTAAGTGGATATGTGGGTGTGTAAGTGGATATGTGGGTGTGTAAGTGGATATGTGGGTGTGTAAATGGATATGTGGGTGTGTAAGTGGATATGTGGGTGTGTAAGTGGATATGTGGGTGTGTAAGTGGATATGTGGGTGTGTAAGTGGATATGTGGGTGTGTAAGTGGATATGTGGTAGTGTAAGTGGATACGTGGGTGCGTAAGTGGATATGTTGGAGTATAAGTGGATATGTTGATGTGTAAGTGGATATGTGGGTGTGAAAGTGGATATGTGGGAGTGTAGGTGAATATGTGGGAGTGTAAGTGGATATGTGGGTGTGTAAGTCGATATGTGGGTGTGTAAGTGGAGATGTTGCTGTGTAAATGGATGTATGGGTGTGTATTTGGATATTTGGTAGTATAAGTGGATATGTGGGTGTGTAAGTGGATATGTGGGTGTGTGAGTGGATATGTGAAAGTGTAAGTGGATATGTGGGTGTGTAAGTGGATATGTTTGAGTATAAGTGGATATGTTGATGTGTAAGTGGATATGTGGGTGTGAAAGTGGATATGTGGGAGTGTAGGTGAGTATGTGGGAGTGTAAGTGGATATGTGGGTGTGTAAGTGGATATGTGGGTATGTAAATGCATATGTTGGCGTGTAAATGCATATATGGGTGTGTAAATGCATATGTGAGTGTGTAAGTGGATATGTGGGTGTGTAAATGCATATGTGGGTGTGTAAATGCATATGCAAGTGTGTAAGTGGATATGTGGGTGTGTAAGTGAATATGTGGGAGTGTTTGGATATGTGGGAGTGTAAGTGGATATGTGGATGTGTAAGTGGATATGTGGATGTGTTAGTGGATATGTGGGTGTGGAAGTGAATATGTGGGTGTGTAAGTGGATATGTGGGTGTATGTGTGTGTGTGTGTGTGTGTGTGTGTGTGTGTAAGTTGATGTGTGGTTGTGTAAGTGAATATGTGAGAGTGTAGCTGGATGTGCGGTTGTGTAAGTGGATATGTGGGTGTGTGTGTGTGTGTGTGTGTGTGTGTGCAAGTGGATGTGTAGGTGTGTGTGTAAGTGGATATGTGGGTGTATGTGTAAGTGGATATGTAGGTGTGTTTATAAGTGGATATGTGAGTGTGTTTATAAGTGGATGAGTGGCTGTCTGTGTAAGTAAATATGTGGGTGTGTGAGTAAGTGGATATGTGGGTGTGTGTGTGTGTAAGTCGATATGTGAGTGCGTGTTTAAGTGGATGTATGGGTGTGTGTGTGTGTGTGTGTGTGTATGTAAGTGGATATGTGTGCATTTGTGTATGTGTGTAAGTGGATATGTTGGTGTGTAAGTGATATGTGGGTGTGCGTGTAAGTGAAAAGTAAAGTCTACGTGGAAAGAAATGGTAAACTACAACATTATGCCATAAAATGTGGCTAGAAAAATGAGACTTCTACTCCTAGTTACAGCACACTCAAGTCTGAGTATGAGACTCAAGTTGTTTAATACCAATAGTAGTAGCATGTTGTATGATAACGTGTATGTTGCCAATGGAAAGATTTCCCGCTCTCTCAAACAACGTGTAGCTGGCGAACTGGATCGTTCAAGTATGGAAAGAAGATGATGTATTCATTTTGCTCATCCAATTTCAAGTCAAAAAGATAAAAATCACCGACTTTACGACATAATAATTCATCCATCAACAGGTCGTTTCAAAGCTATTCTTAACCCTCTGATGGGCATACAGTGTTTTAACCTGTCAAGCCCTTCCTGTTAACAATGTGACAAGATTCCCCTCTGCCTATAGTTGGATACTCATTTACGTCAGAGCCAAGCGAGATGAAAGCAAAGTGAAGCCGAAAAGACAGACGTCGTGAAAAAAGAGAAAAACCTGGGCTAGCCAGAGTTTTGAAGCAGTGTCGACATGAATACAAACTCACAACAACCTATCGTGTCATAACATGAACACAAACTCACAACAACCTATCGTGTCATAACATGAATACAAACTCACAACAACCTATCGTGTCATAACATGAATACAAACTCACAACAACCTATCGTGTCATAACATGAATACAAACTCACAACAACCTATCGTGTCATAACATGAATACAAACTCACAACAAACTATCGTGCCATAATACCTCCCACTTTGTACCTGGTGTTGCAGTTTGACACACAGAAAAAAAACAACTTTCAAATCGTTGCGTCATGTTTACAGTAGATAATTATGATACTCACCGCAAGCATTTCAAGGCCTGTGAGAAAGCATTTGACAGACAGCGTTGCAGAAACTGCCAATCATACTACCATTCTCTCTCAGTGGCAGGGGTAGAAGGCTGCTTTTCCTCTCAACAGTTCAGCCCATAGAGGCAGAGTTGTTTAGGTCGATTTTCACGAGAGCTATTTCGCTCTCCAGTCTGTCCCTCTATGTCTATCCGAGTCTACCAAACTCAACCTGTCTCTGTCGCTCTCTATCTCTATTTATCTGTCTGTCTCTCTCTCTCTGTGTCTGTCTGTCTGTCTCTCTCTCTCTCTCTCTCTCTCTCTCTCTCTCTCTCTCTCTCTCTCTCTCTCTCTCTCTCTCTCTCTCTCTCTCTCTCTCTCTCTCTCTCTATATATATATATATATATATATATATATATATATATATATATATATATATATATATATATATATATATATATATATATATATATATATATATATATTGTTATGAGGCTTACTCGTGGAATCTACGTGATGGATCATCGCATGACTTGTCACGTAATGTCACTCACGACCACTAAATCATTCTTGTACTCTTCCACTCTCGCTCATTCTTCCCCCCCCTCTGTCTGTTACGTTTCTTATCATCACTGTCTTTTTCTTTCTTTCTTTCTTTCTCCTTTATGTTTTTCTTCTGACATCGCATTGTGTGATGCCTGAGGTAGTACTTAGATCTAAATTTTAGATATTTCTCGTTTGTTGTCTGACGAAGGGCTATACCCGAAACGTCACGTGTTTGTTCTGTCTTTATTAGTGGAGTTGTCACTTATTGTCATATTTCGCCTTTGACGTCACTCCACTGTGGCTCCTTCGTATTATGACAAAACAATGTAAGGATTTGTGCAATCACTTCCGTGCATGTTGAAAACACTAGATCTAGATCTACTGAGTGGCGTAGCTAGGTGTAGGCTATAAAGGCAAAGCCCCACCTTTAAAAACCATTTGATTACAAACCATATAAAAAATTGTTACCTTTAATCATTATTGTACTTTTCAAGTTTCATTTTCGAAAACATCGCACTATACTTAGATCTCTATGCCTAGCTTTACATACGTATGCAAATAGCCAATCGGTATAGATCACTCTAAGCACTACCAAACCATTAGCCAATAAAAGGAAAGGAGGCCTATAATGCGTAAAGCTTTTCCCCCATTGGTCTTTCCATTGTAATCCTTGTGGTATCGTTCTGGGTACTGTAATACATTTACATGAGAGAGTGAGAGGGGGGGGGTAATGAAAATGTCGAATAATAACAAGGTATTATCATCAGATGTTTAGATTTATAAATTAGTCATTACAAAAATACAAAATCTATTCCTAATTTAACTGGGATCATGCTGAACCATCATTTATCATTTATGATGAATAATGGCAAGGTCTATTCGTCACTAATGGCGAACTGAATGAGTGACAAGCACTTTTCACATTCATCATTAATGACGAATAGTGGCTATGTCCATCTGTCATTAATGACGAACAGTGCTGGCTGATATAAATATAACTAGAAAGAAGTAGAACCAAAGACCGTATCATAGTATTCCCATCACGGAATTTGAACTCTCTCCGTAGAAAAACATGAGATGATGTGTGCAATATTTTGTATAATGTTTAGATCTACATCGTACACGTATATCAGTTATTTCCATTATTATGTGATTTTTTGGTATTATTCACGGCTATTTAGATAGTTCACATTGCCCCATCTCTTTGTTGTTTACGTTATTTATTTGTTTTATTGTTAATATATCTAGATCTAGAAATATATATCTTCGTTGTCATGTGATACCTTAATTAAGATCTAGATCTACATTCTAGATATTTCTCGTTTGTTGTCTGACGAAGGGTCATACCCGAAACGTCACGTGTTTGTTCTGTCTTTATTGGTGGAGTTGTCACTAATTAATGCCTTTTTCACCTTTAACTTTACTCCACTGTGGTTCCTTTGTATTACTATGTGAATAACTAGGATAGCATCAGCTTGTAAGTGCTAACTGGCAATTTTTGAAATTTGAGATCAGTTGTTTACTCTGTTCCCTTTTTGCATCGATACATTTGTAAGTTGTATACATTTCGCATCTTCAGCGTAAATTTTTGCCTTGATTGATGCTTCCTTTCATTCATTCTCTATCCTTTCTTCTTTCTTCCTCTCTCTCTCTCTCTCTCTCTCTCTCTCTCTCTCTCTCTCTCTCTCTCTCTCTCTCTCTCTCTCTCTCTCTCTCTCTCTCTCTCTCTCTCTCTCTCTCTATTTCTCTCCTTCTCTCTAACTCCTTCTCACCTTTTATTACTTACTTATTTTCATATTTTTATTTCATTCTAGATCTGAACCTTCCATTCTCGCTCATTCCTCACATCCCCTCTACTACGTTTCTTATCATCACTGTCTTTTTCTTTCTTTCTTCCTCCTTTATGTTTTTCTTCTGACATCACATTGTATGATGCCTGAGGTAGTACTTAGATCTAGATTCTAGATATTTCTCGTTTGTTGTCTGACGAAGGGTTATACCCGAAACGTCACGTGTTTGTTCTGTCTTTATTATTGAGTTGTCACTTATTGTCATATTTCTACTATGTGAGTGATAATTCCCTTTTCAACCAATCAGAAAAGAGGAAGGAAATTATGCAAGGCGGCATGAGAAAGCTCCACAACAATAAGAGGGCTGTCTTTATCTGTATGTATCTGTCTATTATGTAGTACGCCTGACAGGCAGCAGTGAGTTTGTTTTGCTCTTTAATTCTTAATTTTTCACTGGATATAATTCTGACAATTCCTTTAAATTTTAAATTATGATATTTGTGAAGAAGTGATTGTCATTTTAAAATATTTTGGAAGGAGTTTTAACAGATGCATTTATAACACATTTAACTTTTCTACAATGATTTTTCAAACTTCGACCATTTTCACCACAGCAGTAAGCTTAGTAGTAGTAGTAGTAGTAGTAGTAGTAGTAGTAGTAGTAGTAGTAGTAGTAGTAGTAGTAGTAGTAGTAGTAGTAGTAGTAGTAGTAGCAGTAGTAGTAGTAGTAGTAGCAGTAGTAGTAGTAGTAGTAGTAGTAGTAGTAGTAGTAGTAGGTAGTAGTAGCAGTAGTAGTAGTAGTGGTAGCAGTAGTAGTAGTAGTAGTAGTAGTAGTAGTAGTAGTAGTAATAATAATAATAGTAGTAGTAGTAGTAGTACTAATAGTAGTAGTAGTAGTAGTAGTAGTAGTAGTAGTAGTAATAGTAGTAGTAGTAGTAGTAGTAGTAGTAGTAGTAGTAGTAGTAGTAGTAGTAGTAGTAAGAAGTATTAGCAGTACTCTGTTCAGTGTGTCATTTAGTAATGCACATGGTTCTTTTTTAAAATTCAATCCACGAGGCCGACGAGTGGACGGAAAAAGCAGATGATGATAAGTGTTCAGCTTGGCGGTCGGCCATTTTCCCATTGTCATTGAAACCGACCACCACCCACCCTTTCAGATGTTTTAGAAGTATATGTAGTACGTATAACAGTAACTGTAAATGTATTAACAAAGAGAAAGCAACGGAAAACTACTGCCTATTTTAACCCTTCAAGGACACCATTGACTCTCAAAACAAATACACGTCAATTCAATCTCACGATACAACACAAAAAAGCGCTACGTCACAAAGAAAATCTCACTATAGCCACATGGAATGTTCGTACATTATACAAACTAGGAAAACTCGAAAATCTGATACAAGAAGAAATGAATACATTTAAAATATATATACTAGGTGTTGCAGAAACGAGGTGGACAGGTGTAGGAAGAGTTGAGATTGGTGGACATGAAATAATCTACTCAGGAGGAGCGAAACACGAAAGAGGAGTGGGAATACTGTTTAACAACCAGACAAGCCGGTCTATTGTGGGTTTTGGGGGAATGTACGATATAATTCTATTAGTGAAACTAAAAGGACAACCCCTTGATTTGAATGTGATTGAAGCATAATATGCTCCTACAGCAGAAAGCGACGACAGTGAGAACTATTCTACGAGAACTTAGAGGGCCAAAAGACAAGGCAAGTCACAAGAAATCACTATCATAATGGGCGACTTTAACGCAAAAGTAGGTAGTGAAAGAGTTGCAAACATCGTCGGCGGATATGGTTTGGGAATGCACAACGAAAGAGGAGACATGTTAATAATAGACTGGTGCATGAAAGAAAGCTGCATGATAACAATTACATGGTTCAAAGACCACATCAGAAGGAGATGGACATAGCAAAGCCCTGGAGACATATATACAAATCAAATTGACTATGTACTGGTTACACAATGCTTTAAAAATTTGTTAAAAATAGCAAAAACAATACCCAGAGCACAGAAAAAGCGGGTTCTTGGGCGGACCGGGTTTTAGGCGGTGGGTTCTTCTTTGACCGACACCACTCCTGTTATTGTAGATGTAGTGATATTAATATAGCACAGGTACATGTAGTTTGTAGTAATAATAAAATGTAGTAGTTGTTATGGGGGTGGTGGTGGTAGGAGGAGGAAGAGGAGGATGAGAAAAAAATCGGATAAAAAACCCAGATAATTATTACTTGATTTATATAGTTTGTTCATATAAGCTGTGGCTGTATCTATCTAGATCTAGATCTAGCTGTTGTTTTTTTGTGGAAAATATTTGTTTGATTTCAACAAACAGTGATAGATCTACTCGTTTTCCCAATAAAAAATACATAAATTTAATCTTTATTCTCGATCCCTCTGTAATGCCTCCCTGTCATAATTATATATAGATCTATAGTACAGGAATAATCAGAATGTCGAGGTCTTTGCTCGTTGCACGTTCTGACAAAATATTAATTAAGAAAGATAGTTTTAGTTTGTCTCGTCTCGACCTTTAGTTTTTTTTTAGGTATCGAGTCTTCCCATAGCAACAACAAAGAAAGATGGCAGCGTCCTTGCCTCCAAAATTAAAATGATGAACTCTTATACAATTAATATAATGGAATTTTTAATATCAAATTTTGCCACACAGATCCATGGCCTAGATATCTAGATGAACCCATCTAAAAAAAAACCTGCCCAGTGTGTAATAGTGTCTCTGCAGTAAGGTAAGTGACGCAAAGTTAATCAAATTAATTAAATTTGACCTCGGTTTTTTCTTTTTTCTCAGCTGAGAAAACTTTTAATTTCACGATCCAGATCTAGATCTATCTAGATCTAGATCTCTAGATTCTAGTTTTTAGATTCTAGACTCTAAATTTAGATCTAGATATAGACATATCTATTTCTAGATGTAGTAGACTAAATCTATCTTTAGCTGATTGGGTTGGGAAAACTAGGGAAAAAAAAACAGAGCTCTAGACTTGAACTTCAGCTGAAGTTAGACAAAAATATGCCCAGGCTCAGGGGTATTGCTTTTCTTTAGTGTTCTAGTTTGTGTAAGAGTCAAGTCTATAGTTAGGTATCAATAGAAAGTTTATACTTTAGATTATGAATAATATGTTTGTATGTTTATAAACCTTACTAGATCTATCTACTTATAATATAAAATGTTTCAAACCTTTCCAGTGTAATAGTGATGTCTTTAAAAACTTGTTTTTCCCTAAAACAATAATTGACTGGAACCATCTGGATGACAGTACCTAGATCCACATGCGATGACAGCGGGTGCTTCCGCGCAACAGTTCATCAGTAGGATTAGTATACTTTAACGGCGACCGTGCTCTTTCCCCCGTTGAGTTTATGCTGCAAGGCCCTTCAATGTATAAATCCAGATCCAGAAATGTCTGTATTTTGATTTTGAACGGAACAAAAAGGGAGGACTCCATAGCTGGACATGGGTTCAAGGGGGAAGGGGGGGGGGGGGTCAAGGGTTCTCCCCCCTGATTGCATGATGAGGTCTCCCCCTCTGAAGAAAGAGTCATAATATAAGAGAGATAGATGTAACACTAACTCTTTCCGCGTTTAGTGACGAGTCAGTCGTCGACGCAGCCTTCCAATGAGGCGTTTAGCTCCTCCTGCCAATCTGTCCCATGATGCAGTGCGCTTTCCCAGATAGGTGGTAGCTCTTCTGCGTAGCTGTTTTTTACTAGTGCTATTCATTGTAGAATGACAGCAGAAGACGTACGCGCTGACTTAAACATTTCAATGTTATTTATCTAAACACGTGAATCAACATATATGACTAGATTTATTTATATATACATCATAAAATTGTGAGAAACTAGTTGCTATGGCATCTTCGACATCTATGCGTGTCATTTCATGACTTACTCTTGCCACTGCAAGCTGGAGAGCAGAACGCTACATCTACTTATTCGAAGTGCTTGCATTTCACTCTCTCGAACTTTAGAAATCTAGGTTACTTAATTCCGACTATCTTGTGTTCCCATAGAATCTAATTAATAATTGAGGTTTTTTATATCACTCTTGTAAAAAAATATGTTGTATCTCCCTGTGTCTTGATCTATTTATATTAGGTTCTAGTTCTGGATGAAGATGTTCTCCTGTCAAATGAACGAGTTAAAAGAAATAGGAAACAAAAAAAAAAAGAAAAAATTTGAATAGTAATTTGAACATTTAATAATTTGTTAGAGATTTTGAGAATTGAAAACAGACTTCACAAAATACGAAATTACATTTTATGACTATGAATCAAAATGTAAAACTATAGGGAGCATTTAGCTCGTTTCAGATATTCCCGAGATTGGTCATGGTAACACTTTCATGCGCCGCATTTCCTTAATGTAAAATCCTGTAATACTTTTGCATAGAATGTGAGGCTGTACATCAATCTAACTCAGTTCAAACAAAGAAAATAGATAATATATTTAATCTTGTCAAGCGCCAATCCAATCCACAAAAAAGGATCAACTATGGAATGCTCAAACTTAGGGATATCACTACTTAGCGTTCCAGGAAAAGTATATGCCAGGATACTGGAAATGAGACTAAGGAAAAGTAGAGGATCAGATTGAAGAGCATCAATGGATTTAGACCAGGAAGAAGTGCACATATTTATTTTAGACAAATAATAGAAAAATTCCTTGAGAGAAAATTGATGTACCTGTGTTTTATTGACTTAGAAAAAGGCATTTGATTGTTGATGAAGGACAACTATGGCATTCCTTAAAAAGAACACAATGTTAAAGCAAAATTAAATATGGAGTCATTAAAAGTTTTTACAATAAACAAACATCTGCAGTTTAGCTGGAAACATATCTGTAGAATTTGATGTAGATATAGGAATAAGACAGGGTTGTGTCCTAAGTCCCTGTTTTGTTTATCACATTTATGGATTCAGTCGCAAAGGCACCCTCAAAAATGAAGAAAATGAATGAAGGTATGTGGAAGCTCAAACCAGTAAATGTATTAATGCTTTCATTTGCCAATGATTTAGTTCTGTTTGGAAAATCAGAAAGTGACCTTCAGTCAGAATATCAACATTATGAACAATGAACTAAATAAAAGAGGAATGAGAGAAAATGCAAAAGAAAACCAAAACAATGTAACTAGGGAAACTAAAACACAAAATCTTAAATTGGGCAGGAGAATTTAGAACAAGTTCAAAGCTACAATTACCTAGGAGTAATGATTAACTCAGAGGAAAACTAAGAGAAGAAATTAGCTAGAGAATTAAAAAAGCAAGTGCAATATATAACTATCTAGGAAAGGCATTTGTAGAAAAAAGAATTGTCAACAAAAACCATAATGGCAGTATTCAATACAGTGAATTGTCCTACTCTCCTCTATGGCAGCGAAAACCTGGACCTTAGACAGTAGAGAATACAGTAAGTACAGGCAGCTGAAATGAAATGTCTAAGAAGAGTAGTAGGGAAAACTAAAAGAGACAAAATCAGAAACACAACAATAAGAGATCAAACCAAAGTAGATGGCATAAAAACTAAAATAGAAACAAATCAATTGAGATGGTTTGGGCATGTTAACAGAATAAATGACAACAGAATAGTTAAATCAGTATACAGTGTTAAAGCCCAAGGTAAAAGACCAAAAGGCAGTCCCTCAGGAGAAAGTGGGAAGAAGATATAAAAGAGGCATTGAAGCATAGAAATTTAACTTTTTTTGGAAGGAAACAGAAAATGTCAGGACGGGGCATCCTGGAGAAAGATCGTCTCAGGAAACTGAACCCTATGGGTTCAAAGGTAGAATGGGAACTGATAAAGAAAGAAAGAAAGTTAAGCGCCAGTCAATAAGTTATAAAAATAGGAACTCATAGAATGTTATACATAGTACTCCTTCCCTATTATTTTTAGTTATTGTTCCTTCTCCTTCTTCTTCTCATTTTATTATAATAATCATGTTTATTTACAAATGTTGGGATTTTTTATTTACATTGGAATGATTATTAAAAAAGTATAAATTGAGCATTAGTTATAACTTTTGTAAAAACATTATTATTTATGGATAATGCATTTCACTGCCCCTAATTTCTACTATTATTAAATAAGGGCTGCAACAGTCAGACTCAATACAATTCATCTTACACTGATCTGTTTTTTGAACCAATGGGCAGATAATTTTACACGCTGAATGTCCCATTTTAGTGGATGATAGATGCTAATTTTATCCATTCATCTTCCTACCTCCACATATATTTGAAGAAATGCAAATTATCGATACCTGCTGGATCATTTTGTTAAGTAAGATAACTGAGATTGTATTACTCTTTAGACTCTTTTAACAATCTACATTTTATTTTTAATTTGCTACAGCGTTTTATAACATAGAAATTTCATGAAAATTTGGAGAAATGGCTGAGAAACTGTCAAGGTAACCTCATCTTACGGTTTTGGAGTAACGACTGCGGTCATGAACACTAGTGGGGTTTTCTATTTTGTTTTGTTTTTTTACAACTTGTATAGATCTAGACATATTTTTTATGTGTTTATATATATGTGGGGTTTTTTTGTGTTATGTTGTTATGCCACCATGACAAAACCAAATTTCTCTGTTCAAAGACAAATGAAGGATTCTGGTTCTGATTCTGATACAAATTTTCTCCGTTTGTTAGCTCTAGATCTTGATGTAGTAACTTTTTCACTGTCACTT
Source organism: Doris montereyensis (assembly GCA_037039925.1). Taxonomy (NCBI): domain Eukaryota; kingdom Metazoa; phylum Mollusca; class Gastropoda; order Nudibranchia; family Dorididae; genus Doris; species Doris montereyensis. Next base: position 254,197 of record JAXRKP010000527.1, read on the forward strand.
GGACAATTAAATTCTTCAGCATCATCTTAATAAAAAAAAAACTGTGCTGCTCACTGCAAATATTGAGATGGGAGTGTCGATGTACTCGGTGGATACATCCTGAATTCCTCGATGCAAAATTAGTTCCAGTTTGAAAATTTACAACAAATTATCAACAGCATCATAAAACAGAGCTAAAATATTTCGTCAGGCTTTCTCCAACAGACTAACATCTTAATGAAAATGAGTTGACTTAAAACACTTTTGTTAAATTCTTTGGTATGTTATGGAAAAATAAAGATTGAACGCTTTGCAGCTGATCTTTGTAACAGATAGAAATATCAACTCATGTCAATGAGACCACGTTTTACATCAATCACTAAGCTAATGAAAGTTTAAAAAATGGTGAGAAGTCATCTGTAACTTGGACATTCACCTTATATTGTGTTATTGGTATTGCTTCTAAAAAGAACCTATAAAGAACACATATACATTTTGTTTCTTCTTTTATTCTCCTCCTTTTCATGTTCAATGTAGAGCTTTTCCTTTTTTTTTTTGGTTGATAACATGTAAATACAATATTGTCTTCTTTGTTTCATGTGATAACAATACCTATGAATTAAATAAAAGATTTTGTTGCACCTGACAAATTACCTGAATCTTACTAATTATAATTGAAAGATCTTTTCCATTTTACAGAAATGTACAAGCATCATGCAGTCAAAGAATGACAGGGACAGTCAGGACCTTAATTTGGTCCATCAGAATGCAGATTTTCCTAACACCCCTAATCAGGTGGAGTCCATTGTAAATGACAAGGATCAATGTCAGCTACTGGTCCTGGATGAAAACCAAAGAGACTCCTGCTGATGAAATTCCAGACGGTGATCAGGTGGAGGTAAAGATGAGACGCTGCCCAGCCCTCCTGACGGTGGTTATGGCTGGTTCATCGTTTTGGGAAGCTTCATCACCCATGTCATCATAGGAACAATAGAAAGATCTGAAGGGATATTTTTCCTTCAGTTTCAAGCAAAATATAACCAGAGTGCTTCGCTGACAGCTTGGCCTGGGGCTATTTCAATCACAGTCAGATTGATGGTCGGCCCTGTTGCCAGTGCCATTAGTAATTATTACAGCGTCAGATCCTGTAGCTTGATGGGCAGTCTTTTGTTGTTTTTGGCTCTGCTGTTGACCAGCTTTGCCCCAAACTTTTACTTCCTCTTTATTTCACACGGATTTTTGGAAGGTTTGGCAAATGGTCTGACCTATGCTCCTGGCCTTATCCTCATAGGAATGTATTTTGACAAAAGAAGGGGTCTTGCCACAGGGTTAGCTTGTTCAGGGGTGGGAGTCGGCACATTTATCTTTCTTCCCATCATACAGCTGGTGTTTGACACATATGGACTGAGTGGAACCTTCCTCATCTTATCAGCGTGGAGCCTACACTTGCAGTAGTTGCTATGCTCCAAAGACCTTTACGTCTTCACTACAAATTTACTCTTGATGCAGATAGAGCGGAAAAGTATCATAACCGTGTGCCTTCTGATGAGCAAGATAACGACACATTGGGTGTGACTAGTTTAACAGAAACATTGAATTCAAACAGTAGCACTGAAGCAAATATTCATTTGCGTCATTCCCAATCACATCCATTAAAGTTTGATAAAATTCTGCCTTCTCATCGCAAGACACACAAATGTAGAAACTGGTTAACTTCTTCACTTCAGATATGTTTTCCAAGAGAGGACAGTCGTTTTGAAAAACAGACCAAGAAGAAAATTTTTCATTTCTACCTCCTCAAGAGCCCAGCATTTGTGTTCTTTTGCCTAGAATGATTATGATGTTTACTGCAGCCAACAAATCCTTTCTTACATTCATGCCCTCCCTCATCAAATCTAAAGGTTTTACTGACACAGAGCTGCCTTGGTTATTTCCATTATGGGAGTGTTTGACACAGTTGGGCGCATGGTCACTGGCTTTTATTTGATTTTGGTTGTCTTCGACCTTTAAGGCCATTTTTCTATAACATTTTCATTTTGATCATTGCTGCAATTGTATTAATTTTGCCTTCACTGAAGACATATGTTAGTTACTGTATCATTTGTTCTGTTTTTGGCCTTTTATGTGGAGCTTATATTTCTCAAAAGTCTGTCATCATAGTGGACATTTTAGGGCCACAGCACATGGCAAGTTCTTTTGGAATGCTGATCACTTTTCAGGGTATTGGGGCAGGGATGGGGCCACCTTTGTCTGGGTTTTTTCGTGATGTGTTTGGTTCATTCTCAGAAGATTTTTTACCTTGCCGGTGGCATAATGCTTGTGGCTGGGGCATTTATGTTTTTTAGCATCTTCTTCTTGATAAGACAGCAACGAGAATGATAGCAATTGACTTTCATCAGCATTATTGACATATCTGTATTAGTTATATATTAAACTACATACGGTACGCATTTTTTCCTCTTCTTCTTCTTCTTCTTCTTCTTCTTTTCTTCTTCTGTTTGCTCCTCATTTTCTGAACATGCAGTATCAATATGATAATACTGATAATTATAAGGATGATGTACTCCAGATGTTTCTAGTATTGCAAAATGTTTTTGATGTAATCCATAACTTCAAGAATGTGTTTTCTTATAACGAGCTGCTACTCTAGATATGAGGTGCCTTACATTTTCAAAACAGCAACATGTATAATATTGTCCATATCACAGGAAGTTAATTTGTTTTACGAATTCAGTATTCTATATGTAATAGTATGTTTACTTTTTGACATGTAATCTTTCTTTCTTTTCATTATCAGTTCCCATTCTATCTTTCGGTGTATGGGTTTAGATGCCGGAAATGATCTTTCTCCAGGATACCCTGTCCTGACATTTTCTGCTTTGCATTAGTGCCTCTTTTGTGTCTTCTTCCCATTTTCCTAGAGGTCCATTTTGGTCGTTTACCTTGGATTTTAGCATTATGTACTGATTTAGCTATTCTATTGTCATTCATTCTGTTTACATGCCCAAACCATCTCAGTTGATATATTTCTATCGTACTTTTTATGCCATCTGTTTAGGTTTAATAATAATAAAATACATTTCTATAACGCTCATCATCAAAACTAGATCAACTTCTGAGCGCTTTACAGTGACATGTCATAGTACAGACAACACATGAAGAATGTCAATGAAATAAAATCTGATTTCAATACAAGAAAATTATAAAAATGTGTGCTGCAAACGGAAATAAAATAATTTAAATAAAACTACAAGAGGGGTAAAGTACAGAACTAAAAATAACTACATGTATGCATCTTAAGCTATTTATTAATAATACATGTACAATTAGTTTGGTGGGTATGCATTCAATAATAGGTGGTATTTCAAAGACTTTTTAAAGGATTTAAGAGTTTCCTTCGATTTTTGTCTCCCGAGGCAAACTGTTCCAAACTTTCGGGGCAGAGAATTCAAAAACTCGCATACCATAGGTTTTTGGACACATTCTTGGAAGTTCTAAAATTGTGTCATCGGAGGAACAAATTTCTTATGGGAGTGTTTTTATGTAAAAGTTCAGTTAGGTACTTAGGTCCAGAATCATTGAGTTTGATCTCTTATTGTTGTGTTTCTGATTTTATCTCTATTATTTTTCTTTACACCTCTTTTCAGATGTTTCATTTCAGCTGCCTGTACTCTATTGTAGTCCCTACTGTCTAAGGTCCAGGTTTCACTGCCACAGAGGAGAGAAGGACAATAAACTGTGCTGTATACTGCCATTTTGATTTTTGTTGACAGTTCTTGTTTACCTACAAATGCCTTTCATGCATGGTTATATATCGTCATTGCCTTTTTGATTCTCTAGCAGATTTCTTCTCTTAGCTTTTACTCTGAGTTAAAATATTCTTGCCAGGTAATTGTAGCTTTGAGCTTGTTCTAACTTCTCTCTGCCCAGTTCAAGATTTTGTGTTTTAGTTTCCATAGTTACTAGCATTGTTTTTGTATTCTTTGCATTTACTTTCATTTCTCCTTTATTTAGTTTATTATTCAGCATATTGATATTATGCTGAAGGTTCTGATTTTAGAAGAAGAGCTAAATCATCAGCAAATTAAAGCATTTATAAATTTACTGGTTTGAGTCTCCACATATCTACATTCAATTTCTTCATTTTTGAAGATGCCTTTGCAGCTGAATCCATCAATGTGATAAATAAAAAGAGGCTCAGCTTACACCCTTGTCTAACTCCTATATCTACATCAAAGAAAGATACATTTCCAGCTGCTATCATTGCACATGTTGGTTTGTTGTAAAAACTTTCAATGGCTTCTATTAAATTTTGCTCTACATTATATTGAAAAAAGAATGCCATAGTTCATCCCTTTTCACAGTGTCAAGTGCCTTTTGAAGGTCAATATAACAGGTGCAAGTCAAAAATTTCTTTAAAGGAACTTTAAAAATAATTTGTCTAGCTGTAAATATATGATCTTCTAGACTTCTTCCTGGTCTAAATCGACGCTGGTGTTCTTCAATCTGATCCTCTACTCTTTTCCCTAATCTCATTGCCAGAATCCTGGCATACACTTTTCGTGATACACTTAGTAGTGATATATCTCTATAGTTTGAGCATTACATAGTTGTTTCCTTTTCAGTCATTTGGTATCTGTTTTAACTTCCATAGTTGTTCACATAATGCATTCTGATATTTAATCATATAATTTATTTATTCATGTACAAACTTTCTTTGTTTAATTCTATGGGCCAGTCTCATTTTCATGTGGGAAAATTCCCTTCCATCAATGGACATGACGTTGACTCTATATTTGAGAGTTATGTCAAATATTTACCTTCAACACTCTTACACTGTGATTTTGGGTACGATGGAGATTATTTGTTATTTAAGCACGCCATTCCTAAAAACGACTGACTCGACAAAGACAAAGACATTTGGAACTGAATTGGTTTGGGATTTTTTTGTCCTATTTTGATTATGTTTTAAGCAAACATGACATTCTTATGTCCCTCCGTGCTTGTCAATTTGTTTGTTTAATTGAAACTTACCCTGTCCACTAGAGCTGTGTCAGACTCCAAATTTCTGTGACTTTCTGATTTCGGACAGACCAACCTGAAGACTTCCGGATCATAGCGGTCCGATTCCTAACCCCAACCCCCCTCTCCAACCGAGCCATGATAAGGTTAAAACAATAGGTGGAAACCAACTAGGGAACTCCTTCAGAAGGTGGATCAAGATACTTAAACCTGTAGCCTTTTTCAAACAAGACAATGAGATTCTGTGATCTCAAAAGTGAAAGGAGTAAATTGGATACTCAGTAAATTCCACTTCAGTTAATTAAAATTTTGATATCTAATCTCTGTCCTATATTTTCCTAACACTTCAATTATTACTTTTTTTTTCTGTCTTGTGGTTGTTGCTTACCACGATGACAGGGCGGGTCACATTAGTGGTGACGGTGACACATGCAAGGCTTCACTGACATCAAAGGACAGAGGGATACGGGACGGCGATGACGGAGACTGGAAACACCAGAGACGCCATGGTGTGTGTTTGTTGTGTGAGTGAGAGTGTCAGAGAGAGAGAGAGAGAGAGAGAGAGAGAGAGAGAGAGAGAGAGAGAGAGAGAGAGAGAGAGAGAGAGAGAGAGAGACAAGAGAGGGAAGATGAGAGAGAGAGAGAGAGAGAGACAAGAGAGAGAGAGACAGAGAGAGAGAGGAGAGGGAGAGAGAGAGAGAGAGAGAGAGAGAGAGAGAGAGAGAGGGGGAGAGAGAGAGAGAGAGAGAGAGATGAGAGAGACAGAGAGAGAGAGAGAGAGAGAGAGAGAGAGAGAGAGAGAGAGGAGAGAGAGAGAGAGAGAGAGAGAGAGAGAGAGAGAGAGAGAGAGAGAGAGAGAGAGAGAGAGGAGAGACTGAGTTCATTAAGTATTGAATCTCGGACTCATTTGACTTTCGGATTGAATTGCATTTACCAGGACTAAATTGCCTTTTCGGACTGATTTGACTTTCTGAGTTCAATTGCCGTCCACTGACTGATTTGCGTCCGATGCTCAAATCCAAGACGTGCTTGAGTCTCAAGACTTGCTGGATCATCAGATGGTCGGATAACCATCTACTGTCTATGATTGTTGTGAACTCAGTATGAATTAAGAGGAACAGCATGAAAAAAGAGAGACTTGAGAGAGTAAAAAAAGAATTAGGTCCTACAAGCAGCCCCCGCCAACTGCCCGCATGCCTGTCAACAAGCAGTGATCAAATTAAAATGGAAACTAGTAGACCACCGGAGATGCTAATCAATTCCTGACATTGATACATTTATATTAATTAGTTTAATATCAATTTAATTAAGCATTAGGTAATAAACCCCTCTGTCTGTCTGTCTCTTTCTCTCTCTCTCTCTCTCTCTCTCTCTCATCTCTCTTCTCTCAGGGATTTCTCTTCATATTCTACAGGATCATTTGTAGTCCTTTGTCCTTTCATAATATTAATCTCTCTCATTGCCCATCACCTTAAATGATACTCGTCTGGGAGTGGTCCACCTGGTAATTCTAATTTTTTGTTGTTGAAAGACTGCGTTTTTGGAATGCATATTTCTCAATCCCCACCCAATCTATCATTGCAGTTTATTCCACCTTATATCTGGTGTGGACAGTTCTAGCAGAACACAACCACTCACTTCTTCACTGCTCTACTCTTATGTGTATGATATCCATGTTGCTCTCGATATTCAAAGAGGGGCAAGTGTCTTACTTTCAATCTCTCACAGTCAACCCTACTATAGAATATTCCTACGTGTTTAAATAAATAATTGCATTTAGTAGCCTAACAGCTCAGCCATCTACATATATAATTCTGAGTCAGGTCGTTCTTTATTAGCAAAGGCTCTTTTACCAGGCCACTAAGAGTAACCATATTTTGCGAATGGGTTCTAAAGAATCCCAACCTAATTTTCATTTGAGCAATTTTTCTACCAGGAGTTGCTTTAATAAATGAAAATTTCATTTAATGGCCGTCTTTGTGAAGTATTTTCAATTTCCCTAAGCGGCCATTTTGAACAGGCTTTAGAATTAAAAAGGTGGAGAACTACTGTTCACGCACCTGTGTAAACTCAGTATCGAATACTGACTCGATCTAATAATCGGACTTGGTGTCACCTCGGGATGAAACATACTTGTCAATTATAATTAAGTTGGTACATGCTACTGGTAGATCATGTGGCATTGGTGGCTGAGCGGTTAGGCTGTTGGACTAGATCATAGAGTCCCCAGTTCAAACCCTTTTCAAGCTAGGTCCGACGTAGTGTTCCTTGGGAAGGATACTTAGCACACATTTTCCCCAGTTTACCCGGGTGCAAATGGGTAAAAGCACTAACTTGGGAGTAAAATCCTGCATCAGACTAGCGTCCTGGCCAGGGTTCCGCTTCATGCTATTGAAACAAACTCCGGCTCCATAGGCCGTAACAGCCTTGAAGGAACTTTACTGGTAGGTCGTGACTCTTTCCTTTCACTCTGTCGTATTGTTTATCATCTAGCTGTTTTCTCTTAATTCACCCTGAGATCACTGCATTGGATGGATGAGGTAAATTCTAATGAAACAGACAAACAAATGTTTCCCATTATATTGTAAGATGATTAGCCACTTCCTGTCATTATTTTTGTCTTGACACACAGAGGGCGATACTGCCATATTGCATTATCAATTAACTGTTTTATGTAATCCTTTAGGAAATGAAAAAAAGTTGCTTTGCATTTGCACGTTGATGTTGTCAATTTTGATATAACATGTAAGTTTGATGACATGTTTTTTTCTTTATCTTGTGTGTATGGAAATACTTTTTATTAATTTGTATGTTTTATATATTTTGAAGTTGAAACAAGTTATGTTTACTGTATTTCAGTTGATTGATTGATTTTCATTGATTAAGATAATTATATCAAATCCCTATTTATAAGGAAATGACAGGGAATGATAATAACACTGTTACAAATGTTGAGTTAAATTCCCCCTAAAGTCTTGTATTTATATTATTTACTTATATAATGTTATAAGTTGAAAATTTGTTAAATGTGCCATAGTATTTATTTTTTTGTGGTGTATCAATGTCAAGCTTTGTCACACGTTTATATAAATCCACGACAAGACCATACTTCCACAAGTAGCTGCAATCTCAAACTGTATTTGAATCTGCAAGAATTATAAATATTTGAATTGACAGCCTCAAATCTTGATCCAAATTCTATATTTTGATATTCCAAACCAGGCCGGCCCCTGTGCGACGGGCTGCGAATCTAACTTTCCCCTCTTTTCACCCGCCTGTCGCTCAATCAATTGTATGATAATACGTATGAAACACATATAGAATTAAAGACGAAATTCAAACCCTTTCGCATGGTGTTTGTTTTGTTTGTATTGTATGAGTGTGAAAAAGAGAAGGCGGCAATGAAAAAGACGACCTCTGTCAAATTTTATAGGTTTTAGAGCCTTTTGAAATGGCCGAGGTGACCTTCCTCTCCTCAAAGCATTGAAGGCATGCTGCCGTTTATGGGACAGCCCTGGAACTAGCATCAATGAATATATGAAGAGTTCCCCTTTATTATGGTATAAAAGCCGGCTAATTCCGCATCCTCTAAAGCTTTGAAAATTCACGTTTTATACCTTTTTTTCTACAAAACATCCAATTTCCCCCCAAAATTTATGGCTCTTGTACTGCTCATTGGAAAGAACGACCATTTTTTAATGAGATATACAAAATTCACGAAATTACATTGTTTTGCAAAATATCTCCAAGCAAAAGATGAAATGTCATTTATTGATATCATTTACCATTTCTTCCCGAAACGGCATCTCCTGTTAACGTATAATTATCCTGCTTTTGAATGAAAAATAAGTGATTCCCTTGTTAAAGACAAAAAAGGAGGTCATGTTTTCCTGTGACTCTAAAATTAAACGCTTGGTCAAATAATGTAAAAAATCCTCCTCTAATTGGCTGATGTAAATTAAAGCGTTCTTTTATATATATTATTGTTCTTCTTCTTCTTCTTCATAATAACTGACTAGGTCAATTTTTGACTTTTAGTATTACTGTTTTGATTTTGAATGTGACAAAGTTTAATCAAATTTTGATTTTAAAGATGTTTTCATTTTAATGTTGAAGTCTTTTAAAGTGATATCTTTCATTTTAATGTTGAAGTCTTTTAAAGTGTTGTCTATCATTTTAATGTTGAAGTCTTTTAAAGTCATATCTAGCATTTTAATGTTGAAGCCTTTTAAAGTCATATCTAGCATTTTAACGTTGAAGTCTTTTAAAGTGATGTCTATCATTTTGATGTCAAAATCTTTTAAAGTGATGTCTATCATTTTGATGTCAAAGTCTTTTAAAGTGATGTCTATCATTTTGATGTCAAAGTCTTTTAAAGTGATGTCTATCATTTTGATGTTGAAGTCTTTTAAAGTGATGTCTATCATTTTGATGTTGAAGTCTTTTAAAGTGATGTCTATCATTTTGATGTCAAAATCTTTTAAAGTGATGTCTATCATTTTGATGTTGAAGTCTTTTAAAGTGATGTCTATCATTTTGATGTCAAAGTCTTTTAAAGTGATGTCTATCATTTTGATGTTGAAGTCTTTTAAAGTGATGTCTATCATTTTGATGTTGAAGTCTTTTAAAGTGATGTCTATCATTTTGATGTCAAAATCTTTTAAAGTGATGTCTATCATTTTGATGTTGAAGTCTTTTAAAGTGATGTCTATCATTTTAATGTTCAAAGTCTTTTAAAGTGATGTCTATCATTTTAATGTTGAAGTCTTTTAAAGTGATGTCTATCATTTTGATGTTGAAGTCTTTTAAAGTGATGTCTATCATTTTGTCAAAATCTTTTAAAGTGATGTCTATCAATGTCTTTTAAAGTGATGTCTATCATTTTGATGTTGAAGTCTTTTAAAGTGATGTCTATCATTTTGATGTTGAAGTCTTTTAAAGTGATGTCTATCATTTTGATGTTGAAGTCTTTTAAAGTGATGTCTATCATTTTGATGTTGAAGTCTTTTAAAGTGATGTCTATCATTTTGATGTTGAAGTCTTTTAAAGTGATGTCTATCATTTTGATGTTGAAGTCTTTTAAAGTGATGTCTATCATTTTGATGTTGAAGTCTTTTAAAGTGATGTCTATCATTTTGATGTTGAAGTCTTTTAAAGTGATATCTTTCATTTTAATGTTGAAGTCTTTTAAAGTGATATCTGTCATTTTAATGTTGAAGTCTTTTAAAGTGATATCTTTCATTTTAATGTTGAAGTCTTTTAAAGTGATATCTTTCATTTTAATGTTGAAGTCTTTTAAAGTGATGTCTATCATTTTAATGTTGAAGTCTTTTAAAGTGATATCTTCATTTTAATGTTGAAGTCTTTTAAAGTGATGTCTATCATTTTGATGTCAAAATCTTTTAAAGTGATGTCTATCATTTTGATGTCAAAGTCTTTTAAAGTGATGTCTATCATTTTGATGTCAAAGTCTTTTAAAGTGATGTCTATCATTTTGATGTTGAAGTCTTTTAAAGTGATGTCTATCATTTTGATGTTGTCTTTAAAGTGATGTCTATCATTTTGATGTCTTTTAAAGTGATGTCTATCATTTTGATGTTGAAGTCTTTTAAAGTGATGTCTATCATTTTGATGTCAAAGTCAAAGTGATGTCTATCATTTTATGTTGAAGTCTTTTGATGTCTATCATTTTGATGTCATCAAGTCTTTTAAAGTGATGTCTATCATTTTGATGTCAAAATCTTTTAAAGTGATGTCTATCATTTTGATGTTGAAGTCTTTTTTAAAGTGATGTCTATCATTTTGATGTTGAAGTCTTTTAAAGTGATGTCTATCATTTTGATGTCAAAATCTTTTAAAGTGATGTCTATCATTTTGATGTTGAAGTCTTTTAAAGTGATGTCTATCATTTTGATGTTGAAGTCTTTTAAAGTGATGTCTATCATTTTGATGTTGAAGTCTTTTAAAGTGATGTCTATCATTTTGATGTCAAAGTCTTTTAAAGTGATGTCTATCATTTTGATGTCAAAATCTTTTAAAGTGATGTCTATCATTTTGATGTCAAAATCTTTTAAAGTGATGTCTATCATTTGATGTCTTTTAAAGTCATTTTAATGTTGAATGTCTATCATTTTAATGTTGAAGTCTTTTAAAGTGATGTCTATCATTTAATGTTGAAGTCTTTTAAAGTGATGTCTATCATTTTAATGTTGAAGTCTTTAAAGTGATGTCTATCATTTTGAATGTCATGATTTTAAAGTCTTTTAAAGTGATATCTATCATTTTAATGTTGAAGTCTTTTAAAGATGATGTCTTTTAAAGCGACGTCTATCATTTTTTGATGTTCAAAGTCTTTTAAAGTGATGTCTATCATTTTGATGTCAAATCTTTTAAAGTGACATCTATCATTTTGATCTTGAAGTCTTTTAAAGTGATATCTTTCATTTTGATGTTGTCAAAGTCTTTTAAAGTGATATCTTTCATTTTGATGTCATTTTAATGTTGAAGTCTTTAAAGTGACGTCTGTCATTTTAATGTTGAAGTCTTTTAAAGTGATGTCTATCATTTTGATGTTGAAGTCTTTTAAAGTGATGTCTATCATTTTGATGTCAAAGTCTTTTAAAGTGATGTCTATCATTTTGATGTCAAAGTCTTTTAAAGTGATGTCTTTCATTTTGATGTCAAAGTCTTTTAAAGTGATGTCTATCATTTTAATGTTGAAGTCTTTTAAAGTGATGTCTATCATTTTGATGTCAAAGTCTTTTAAAGTGATGTCTATCATTTTAATGTTAAAGTCTTTTAAAGTGACGTCTATCATTTTGATGTCAAAGTCTTTTAAAGTGATGTCTATCATTTTGATGTCAAAATCTTTTAAAGTGACGTCTATCATTTTGATGTCAAAGGCTTTTAAAGTGATGTCTATCATTTTGATGTCAAAATCTTTTAAAGTGACGTCTATCATTTTGATGTCAAAAATCATTTTGATTCAAAATCTTTTAAAGTGATGTCTATCATTTTAAAGTGATGTCCATAATTTTATCAAAATCTCCACTACTAGTGCTTAGTTTAGCTTGTGTTGGCAGTTTGTTCCACAGCCTTATTTACTCTACTGGAAATGTTGAAATCTATGGTAGTACGGTACAATTTGATGTGTTTAAGGTATTTTATATGTTCTCAGAATGAGATCTCCAACAAATGTGATTACTCATTTTGATTGAACATGAGTCTTTTTAAAGTTGATTTAGTCTAATTTTCATTTTAATGTTACTTACTTTCAACCCACTCAGCCCTGTATTTTTGTTTGGGATCATTTGTTACCGTAGTTTAATTTTTTTGGTTTGTTGTTGTTTCTTTTGTTACAATTATTTAATATTTATGTGATTATTTTTATGTAAGAAAAATTTGAATGTGAATCTTATCATTTTATTTCTGTTTTAAATGATAGGAAAGGTATTGTTGTATAAGTTTTCATACAGCTATCAAACAAAATTCAAACAGTCTGTGAAGAGTTTGATTTGACTCACTGTAAATGATTTAAGAACAGACGGTATCTATCACAAAGTCCATATCAACAATGAAGAAGTCAAAGACAGAATAAGTCAAATCATTTTTGATGTCAAAGGCTTTTTAAAATGATGTTTTTACACTTGGTGAGTCAGAAGGAGGGCTTCAAAACTGCTTCAATGAACTGTCAGAGGAGGTCAAAGAGGCAGACAAAAGATGAGATTGGGAGGACAAAATCTTTTAAATGGACGGGCCTGAAGCTAAGTGAGCTTTTGAGACGGGCGGAGGACAGGAAGGAGTGGAGAAGATGTCTTCATTTTGATGTCATCTTTTAAAGTGATATCTATCAACGGCTTTTAATGGGACAGATAGATAATAGATAATTAATAATAAATAGTGTAGGTCCTGTGTGCAGATTGTTCCACACTTATTCACTTAAATCCCTTGGCTATTTACAGGGTACATGTCAGGTATTTTATATTTCTAGAAAACTAAAGTGATTCTCATATTATTGAAATGAGACGTGGGTAAGTTTATTTATCTAAATCCAACAAATGTGATTTTTTGTTTGGGATCATTTGTTAATGTGAAATCTTAGATTTGTTGTTGTTTATATTTTTGATGATTATTTTCAAAAGAAAAATTTGAATGTGAATCTTATTAAAGTGATTAAATCATTTTGATGTGAAAGGATTGGTACGTCTATCATTTGATGTCAACAATGAAGAAGTTAAAGAATTTCTTTCGAAGATTTTGATGTCAAAATCTTTTAATGTGATATGGTCATTTTTGGAGGACAATATCACTGAATGGACATTGAACAAGTGATGTCCATAATTTTAATGTCAAAATCTTCACTACTAGTGGTTTGTTTAGATTGTGTTGGCAGTTTGTTCCACAGAATCCCTTGGCTATTTACAGGGCAGTCCAGGCAACATTTATGACCATCTCTATTACAAGGGTAAAATTTCTGTCCAAGACACATTTATTTTTCAGAAAAGAAATAAAAATTTGAATCAAATGAGATCTATAATACAAATACATAAACTAGATAATTAATTAATCTTATTATTAATTGAGTAAAAAATGAAGACTTTTAAGAAAATGTAGGAAAGTTTATTGGAGGTGAAGAAGTGTGTCATAAGTTTTCATACAATGGGTCATGACAATAACGTGTGGCAGGATTCTGTGACAATGTCATGGGTCATGACAATGACGTGTGGCAGGATTTGTTTGTGACCATGGATCATGACAATAACGTGTGGCAGGATTCTTGACAATGTGACCATGGGTTGACAATAACGTGTGGCAGGATTCTGTGACAATGTGACCATGGGTCATGACAATGACGTGTGGCAGGAAAAATGTGACAATGTGACCATGGGTCATGACAATACCATGTGGCAGGATTCTTTGACAATGTGACATGGGTCATGACAATGAAGGATTCTGTGACAATGTGACCATTGTCATGACAATGACGTGTGGCAGATTCTCTGTGACAATGTGACCATGTGTCACTTGGCAGGATTCTGTGACAATGTCAATGGGTCATGACAATAACGTGTGGCATTTGACCATTCTGTGACAATGAAATGGGTCATGACAATAACGTGTGGCAGGAAAGACAATATCATGTGACAATGGGTCATGTAACGTGTGGCAGGATGTGACAATGTGACCATGGGTCATGACAATGTGGCAGGATTCTGTGACAATGTGACAATGGGTCATGACAATAATGGCAGGATTCTGTGACAATGACAATGGGTCATGACAATAACGTGTGGAGCTGTGACAATGTGACAATGGGGACAATAACGTGTGGCAGGATTCTGTGACAATGGACAAGGACAATGTGTGGCAGGATTCTGTGACAAAATGGGTCATGACAACGTGTGGCAGGATTCTGTGACAATGTGACCATGGGTCATCAATAAATGTGGCAGAATTATGTGACCTGACAATAAGTGGCAGAATTATGTGACAATGGGTCATCCCTCCATCCCAATAGGAAAGCAAAGTGTAGACCACTTTGGTGTCGAGTTTATTTTTGACATCTCTCAGTTTCAGTTTTAGTTCCAGGAATCGGTAACTTTATTTAATAAGGCACTTGCTTAAGAAGTGCAGCTGTCTGATTTTTCCTTATCCTAATGGTGCTTGCACAGCCCATAAGGCCGACAGAGTATTAATAATAAATAAAAGTCTTCATTCCGATGCTTCTCCTCCAGGAATTCTTTTTTGTACCTTAGGGGTCCATCTTGGCCAGGGAGTCTGGGCAACATCATTCATACCAAAACTCCGAGACCAGTCCACTTCCATCTTCTCATCCTGAAAAAGACAAGGTCTTAAAATCAAATCAAATAAAAAATCTGTCAAGACACATTTATGTTTTAAAAAATTCAGAAAAAGAAATAGATTTGTTAAAAGTTTTGTTTTAAATCAATGAATCAAATGTAAAAAAATATGCCTTTTTTGATCTCATCTTCAAATTTCCATTTTGAGTAATTTTAGAGATATGTGAAAGCTTGTATATCCTCAATCTTTGTTTCCAAGTTTCACCGATTGTTTCGATTTGTTGTTCATCCTCATCATTTTTGTTTTCAAATATTTATGTGTAGCCCTCTGATTACATCTCTCAATTTTGTTCTATCGGTGTATTTATAGATAAGAAGGATAGATAGGGAGAAAGAGAGAGAGAGAGAGAGAGAGAGGAGAGAGAGAGAGAGAGAGAGAGAGAGAGAGAGGTAAATAGTGTGTGTGTGTGTGTGTAGATATTCGTTCAGGTGTTCTAGTTCTAGTCCACTTCTGACATTGACATTTCCTCCCAAAAGGTTGTTGATACGATACCTAAGGCTTTCTTCAGGGAAGCGTGATGGTTGCGGTTCGGGTTCTCTCAGAGCTGAAAACAGCCCGCCGTGCCCTTTACTTATCCGACAGACAGACACGACAACGGAAGTAGTAGTAAAGTTATATAGTACATGTACATGACGTACTTCCTTTGAATGAAAGCCAGTAGTGACATCATGATGACACGGGCATTGTGAGCGTCTGACTCTGACTTACTTGGTTGATGATGCCTTCCCTTTCGTCCTCGGCGTTCAAAGGTGGGTACGATGGACACCGGAAGTAGTAGTTAAGATTATAATGCATGTACTTCCTTTGAAAGCCAGTGTGGATGTCCGATGGCCGAGTGGTTAGGCTACCGGACTGTGCATCGTGACATCCGAGTTCGAATCCTGTCAAAGCTATCTAGGCTCGACGTTGCGTTCTGTTGGGAAAGGCACTTAACACGCATTTTGCCCACTCGACTTAGGTGCAAATGGGTTAAAGCTCTAGCTTGGGAATAAAATCATGCGGTAGACTAGCGTCCTGTCCAAGAGGTGATTATTATCATCCGTTCCGCTTCACGCTATAGAAACCGGAATAAGCTCCGGATCTATGGACCGTAACGGACTTAAACTAAAGGAACGTTATTTGTATGCCAGTAGTGACGTCATGATGACACGGGCATTGTGAGCGTCTGACCTACTTACCCACCTTTTTTCTTCCGTCACCGATGGAAGATAACCAACTATCCAGCAGGGACACACGTTGAGCTCCATTACGGACAGTAATACTACAAGTAAGAACAGTTCATAACACTTGTAATACTTTGGGGGAGGATACGCCTTGTAGTTTGATACAGCTTACAGCTTACAGCTTGCATTAAGTTACATAATCCAATCTTGACAATTTCCGATCTTGTTTTAGATCCAGGTCATGACAACGCGTATGTAGACACCAAAAATAGGGAACATTATGCCCGAAATTGACTTCCACGTCAGTAATGAGGAAAAGGAAGAATGAATGGATTTTCATATTACTACTTCTAAAGAAATCTAACAGGAACGATTTAAGCTTTGATCCCCCCCTCATATTTCTAGGTCATAAGAGACACTAGATCTATTATTTTTGCACCACTATCTCTAAATAATATACAGTGATGTACAAAATTTTCCAGGTTTTATGAATTTAGTCTATTAATTACCTGAAGCTAATCTCGTTGTAACCCCTGCTCAAGATTATCTGGAAGATCTCACATCCGGCGGTGTAAGCCGCCAGGTTTCCAGACTCTGTTTGCCACTGCCACCGACGCCCACCAGCAGAGAATTGCCCTGTCCATGCGAAGGACTCGGTGGATGCGTGTCAAGTGCTCCAGGGCGTCCTCGAAAAGAACCAGGGCATGGGATACTGGTTCTCATTGTAGTCTTCTAGAATCTGGACATAAGAGAAACTAATTCATTGATGCGTCATCAACCAGGGGCGTGACATGGAATCCACAAGGGAAAATATCTAGTAGAGGGCGATCAAAAAAATAACCTGGAGGAGAGAGATTGAGACGGAGATGGCGAGACGGAAGAAAACTCGGGAGAGTTGCAGACGTTGGATGACTGGCAGTTCTTTGTTTATGGCCTGTGCTCCGCATTGAGTGGGAAATGTGGGTTAACACAATCTAAAGTGTTTTGCTGAAAAAATTTTTAATTTCATACATTTAAAAAAAAAATGAGTGTCTGCTCCTTTCAACTAAAATGGGGTTGCCATCTCGTTTGTGAAGATTTTTTGGCTATGCTTTCACCCATCACATTACTATTAAATTTTTAATGATAATATGTCTTTTTTTTAACATGCACTGGTTTTAAATAGTGTAAATTATGTTCTTTCGATTTCTACTCAATGAATAGGCATAGAAAAACTGATGATGACATTCACAGTGAAAGAAAGAAATTATTTATACAGCCCCGATATCCACATAGAAGTGCTCATTGGCGCTTTACATTTTAGCAAAGTATACAATGAAACATCATGCAATGTTACAACTTATCACATACACAAATACACACACACATATACACATACATACATATACACACACATATATATATATATATATATATATATATATATATATATATATATATATATATATATATATATATATATATATATATACACGCGTGCGCATGCGCATATATAATATAGTTTTATAGCAATTATTGTAGACAGAAATTTCATTGGTAGACTATACTAAAAAGCTCAGCTCTCAATTTGCTTTTGAAGGACGAAAGACTGGGCCTAGTTCTTGATTCTCAAGAAAGAGAGTTCCAAATGTGGGAAGCAAAAAATTTGAAAGCGCGGGTAGAAAACGAAATTTGAACATCTTTCCTTGAAGTTATACTTGATGGGACGAACAAAGAGTCCGAGATGAACTGATTGATATTTAAACTTTTGGACGGTCTATTCAAACGTTTACTCTGTCCCATCTGCAAAAGTGGCTCGATTTCTTTCAAACAAGGTGACATCATGGACATGACAGTTGAACTGCTGGTCTATTGTTCAACAGGTGAAGAAGTATTGTGAGCAACGCCCTCCTCAACAAAACTCTCATCCCATGTATGACATCAACAGACGAGTTGTCATGGCCTTTCTTCTGGTGGGGCTTGGCCACTTAGGACTCTCAACATTTTGTGAGGTTATGGATATGAAAGGTTTAGGGAAGACACTGCCCATCAAGACCTCACAGCTGAAATCGCAAAAACTGCTGAGCGTGCCAAAGACGTCCAGATGTAATGTATGGTCGGGATATTGAGGCAAGAGTATTTGGCGA
The DNA here is from genome assembly GCA_037039925.1 of Doris montereyensis. Taxonomy (NCBI): domain Eukaryota; kingdom Metazoa; phylum Mollusca; class Gastropoda; order Nudibranchia; family Dorididae; genus Doris; species Doris montereyensis. The sequence goes on from JAXRKP010000527.1 coordinate 272,348, forward strand.
ACGACCTAGCTTCCCCCGATGAGAATGGTATCCTTGACATCTCAGTGTCTTATAATGGGAGCTGGCAGAAGCAGGGCCACCTGGACAATCATTTCGGTCAGCTGTGTGATTGACAGGGAGAGCCAAGAGATAGGGAGAGTCAAAGATAGGGAG
>JAXRKP010000528.1:0-12500 GCA_037039925.1 Doris montereyensis
GAAAAAAGCTGTAAGAAAAGCAAATTCTCAAGATAAAAAATATTCCCTAATAAACAACTTTAAAACTCTCAAGTATTTTATTATGGAGAACGATTTAAGAGTCAGAATGTGGTTGTATATCCGGCGTATTTCTGTGGTGTATTTATCAAAACAGATGGACGTTGGGGGGGGGGGGGTGACCAATGATGACTAAGCTTGACTGAGGGTGTGTGTGAGGGGGTCGGTCGTGTGTGTGTGTGGGGGGGCTGTTGGAGGGCTCGAATGAGGTTGTATATCGTACGTATTTATGTGATGTATTTGTGTCCATTACTAATACTCTTTATTATATTACTGCATTTAAAAGTTTTAGCAATTTTTTAATAATGGAATATATTATTTATGATTTTTTAAACCTTTATTTTTACGAGGGAAATAGAAATAATTATCCCTTTCTTTGGATGAATAAATTATTATTATCATTATTATTATTAATTATTTATTAGAAAAGGGAATCTCAGTGTTATGTTTTGAGCAAGGAATCTTGAAAAATTTTTAATTGACACATATTCCAATGAATGCATTAAATACTGCAAATCGGAAATTTAGTGGAAACACCTTTTTTTCCAATAGAAGGATTTTTTCATATATTGGATGTAAAACATTGCTTTCCTTACACTTTTATAAAACTGTTTTTCTTTCGACCTGTTAATCTGGAAATATGGAAAATTGGTTGTATGGGAGGCCCCTTTAATTTTAAACGGCAATTCAATTCTTTGGAAAAAAGTACAAAGACGAGCGACAAGGTTATTGAGAGAATTGGAGCATGGTGGATATGTCCCCCCATATAGTGTAAGATTGAAAAATTTTATTTCGACTTTTTTTAAGAATTATCATTGCTTTCCATTATCCTTAATTTAAAGTTTTCAAATATTTTTAAAGATTGACCTCCTAGGTCCTTCATAAATGAGAAGCAGAAGAGAGAGAAGAGAGAGAGAGATGAGAGGGAGAGAAGAGAGAAGAGAGAGAGAGGGGGAGAGAGGAGAGAGAGAGAGAGAGAGGAGAGAGAGAGAGAGAGAGAGAGAGGAGAGAAGAGAGAGAGAGAAGAGAGAGTGAGAGAGGTAGAGAGAGAAGAGAGGGTGAGGAAAAGAGAGAAGAGGGAAAGAGAGAGGTGAGAGAAAGAAGAGTGAAGGAAAAAGAGTGAAAAAAAAGAGAAGAGAGAGAGGGGTTAAGAGAGAGGGTGAGAGGAGAAAGAGAAGAGAGAAGAGTGGAGAGAGAGGAAGAGGAGAAGAGAGAAGAGAGAAGGGGGAGAGAGGAAGAACGTGTGGAAAATTCCACTTTATCTTTATCATGGGAAAACGGGAGGTCTAAGTAGAGTTTCCCACGATTATTGCGGGTAAGATAAATCCACTCCCGAAAAAACTTTGAGGAAAGGGTTTTTTTAGCCCCTCTTGTGAAAATATCTTTAAGATCGGTATATCTGTGTGGTGTTCCCCTCATGCTGTGAATTTGTGGCCTTTGCCAGAATCTGGGTTTGTTGGTGTTTTGTAAGGTGGTGTGGAATCGTAAATCCTGTGGGTAAAATATCGGGAACGCCATTTTTTGTCTTTCCCTTACTTTCGATACACCATTTTCTTCCAGAACTAAAATATCTAAATATAGACCTATTGGTTGGTAAACGTATTAACCTAGATCTAAAAGTGAAATTTTGATGTATTTTTTTTTCTTGCGGGATTAGATCTAGCCTTATATTTTAGTAAAAGGCATAGAAACCTTACTTCAAAATTATCACAAAAAAACAAAAAAAAAACAATATTGGTATTTTTTTGATTTTGAATTTGGACTTGAATTTTACGCACATCTACAACTAAGGTGAAAATCTCGGAGGTTTGATAGGATTTGTTTTATTTTTGGCCCCGTCTGGCCCCTGAAAACCAGCCCAAGAGAGCGTTTTTGTGTAATTTTTCACAACGGGGACCTCCTTTTCTTTTTGTCCCCGGTCCTCCTCCGACGGGGACCTAAAGTGTTTTGATCCACCCTATATCTGGACTTAAGCGGGGTTGGCGGGGGGGGGGGGGTAGATTTTCTTGCTCGAAAAAAAACTGGGGGAAAATCGTTTTTTTCAAAACCGTCCGGTGGCGGTTTCGAAAACCCACGAACTTTTTTGGCAGAGAGTGGCCTGATTACTTTTTAACCTCTGGGACCTTACCGGAGTCCCCCCCCCCCCTCGTGCGTCCCATGGAAATTCTTCAAACGGATTTTTGCCCAACTCATTAAAAATATGAGTCCAGCCGTCCCATGTGTAATGGATTAGCCCGCTTTGTGAACTTGAGAAAAAATTAAGGTCCCTTTTTGTTTATCACAACACAAGACAGAAATTAGTCCCCCTTTGGGTTTTATCTCAACCCAAGACAGAAATTAGTCCTTTTTTGGTTTATTCACCCAAGAACAGAAAAATTAGTCCTTTTGTTTATCACACAAGAACAGAAATTAGTCTTTGTTTTTATCACCCAAGACAGAAAAATTAGTCCTTTTTTGTTTTATCACACAAGACAAGAAATTAGTCCTTTGTTTTATACCACAAAGGGCAGAAAATTAAGGTCCCTTTGGTTTATCACAACAAAGGACCCGAAAATTAAGGTCCTTTTGTTTTTATGCACACAAAGACAGAAAATTTTAGTCCTGTGTGTTTTTATCACCACAAGAACAGAAAATTAGTTCCCTTTGTGTTATCACACACAAGACAGAAAAATTAGTCCCCCCTTTTGTTTTATCACCACACAAGACAGAAAATTAGGTCCCTTTTGTTTTATCACGCCAAAAGGGCATTAAAATAAGTCCCCTTTGTTTTATCACACAAGACAGAAAATTAGTCTTTGTTTTTTATCCCATACAAGGGACAGAAATTAGTCCTTTTTTATCACACAAGACAGAAAAATTAGGTATTTCGTTTATCATAACAAAGACAGAAAATTTAGTCCCTTTTGTTTTTATTCACACCAAAGACAGAAAATTTAGTCCTTTTTGTTTCTATCACACAAGACCAGAAATTTAGTCCTTTGTTTATCAACACAAGGACAGAAATTAATATTTTGTTTTACAACACAAAAAACAGAAACTTAGTCCTCTTTGTTTTTATCAACATTAAAGACAGAAATTTAGTCCTTTTGTTTTTTATCCATACAAAGACAGAAAATTTTAGTCCTTTTGTTTTTATCACACCAAAGGACATAAATTAGGTCTTTTGTTTTTATCATACAAGGACAGAAAATTTAGTCCTCTGTTTTTAATCACATATGACAGAAATTTAGTCATTGGTTTTATAAATACAAGGAACAGAAATAAGTCTTTTTGGTTTATCCACACAAGACAGAAAATTGGTCTTTGTTTATCAATACAAGACAGAAAATTTAGTCCTTTTGTTTTATCAACACAAGGACAGAAAATTAGGTCTTTTGTTTTTTATCACACAAGACAGAAAATTAGTCTTTTGTTTTAATTCACACAAGACAGAAAATTAGTCCCCTTTTGTTTATCACACAAGACAGAAATTAATATTTATTTGCAACACAAGACAGAACTTGGTCTCTTTTTATCACATAAGATAGAAATTAGTCTTTGTTTATCATACAAGATACAGAAATTAGTCTTTGTTTATCATACAAGACAGAAATTAGTCTTTGTTAATCACAAGACAGAAATTAGTCTCTGTTTATCACACAAGACAGAATACCTTGTTTATCACACAAGACAGAAATTAGTCTTTGTTTATCACATATGACAGAAATTAATTTTTGTTTATAATACAAGACAGAAATAGTCTTTTGTTTATCACACAAGACAGAAATTAGTCTTTTGTTTATCATACAAGACAGAAATTAGTCTCTGTTTATCAGAAATGAATCATATGACAGAAATTAGTCTTTGTTTATCACACAAGACAGAAATTTGTCTTTGTTTATCACACAAGACAGAAATGAATCTTTTGTTTATCATACAAGACAGAAATTAGCCCTATTATCAAGTACAAGACAGAAATTTGTCTTGTTTACTTCAATAGCAGAAATTTATCTTTGTTTATCTAATAAGACAGAAATTAGTCTTTGTTTATCACACAAGACAGAAATTAGTCTTTGTTTATCACCCAAGACAGAAATTAGTCTTTGTTTATCACACAAGACAGAAATTAGTCTTTGTTTACCACACAAGACAGAAATTAGTCTTTGTTTATCCAAGACAGAAATTAGTCTTGTTTACCACACAAGACAGAAATTAGTCTTTGTTTATCACACAAGACAGAAATTATCTTGTTTATCACACAAGACAGAAATTAGTCTTTGTTTACCACACAAGACAGAAATTAGTCTTTGTTTATCACACAAGACAGAAATTAGTCTTTGTTTATCACATGTACATAGAAATTAGTCTTGTTTATCACACAAGACAGAAATTAGTCTTTGTTTATCACACAAGACAGAAATTAGTCTCTTGTTTACAACACAAGCACAGGACAGTAGTTACCATCCCCTATAACCAAACTAATAGAAAAGCTAGAGGGGACGTAAATTTATCAAAGGGAAAAAGGGAAGGGAGAGAAACGCCCACATGTGTTTATCCTGATAACATCTGAAATTGCTAAACAAAACTCTTCTAGACAACACCCCAGAAATTATTGTTTTAAAAGAGGAAGGAAATGGGTAGGGGAGGAGGCCCGAATTGTGATGGATGGTGTCAAGTGGGCGTGGCCTAAAAAGTTCAAGAACTCCTGGCTAACTTGGTGTAATGTTTTCCCAACCATCCAACAATTTGTGTTTTCCATTCGTCCACTTCTCATAATACGCGTGGATAAAATCACAGCAACTTTTCACAAAAGTTATGTATAGTCTATATCTTTGGGGGTTTTTTGTCACCTGACACCAAGGCATGATATACATAATAGACATGATAGACATAATAGACATGATAGACATAATAGACATAATAGGACATGATAGACATAATAGAACATGATTAGACATAATAGACATGATAGACATAATAGATATGATAGACATAATAGACATAATAGACATATAGACATAATAGACATGATAGACCATAATAGACATGATAGACATAATAGACATAATAGACATAATAGACCATAATAGACATAGATAGACATAATAGACATGATAGACCATAATAGACATAATAGACATGATAGACATAATAGACATGAATAGACATGATAGACCATCAATAGACATAGATAGACATCAATAGACATGATAGACCATGAATAGACATAATAGACCATAATAGACATGATAGACATAATAGACATATAGACATGATAGACATAATAGAACATGAATAGACATAATAGACATGATAGACATAATAGACATGATAGACAATAGACATGATAGTGATAGACATAATAGACATGATAGACATAATAGACATAATAGACATAATAGACATGATATAGACATAATAGACATAATAGACATGATAGACATAATAGACATAGACATGATACATAATAGACATGATAGACATATGATAGACATGATAGACATGATAGCCATGATAAACATGATAGACATGATAGACATGATAGACATGATAGACATGGTAAACAGACATGATAGACATGATAGACATGATAGACATGATAGACATGATAGACATGGTAGACATGATAGACATGATAGACATGGATAGACATGATAGACATGACATGATAGACATGACAGACATGATAGACATGATAGACATGATAGACATGATAGACATGATAGACATGGTTAGACATGGTAGACATGGTAGACATGGTAGACATGGATTATGATGGTAGACATGATAGACATGATAGACATTTTAGACATGATAGACATGATAGACATGATAGACATGATAGACATGATAGACATGATAGACATGATAGACATGATAGACATGATAGACATGATAGACATGATAGACATGATAGACATGATAGACATGATAGACATGATAGACATGGTGGACATAGGATGATAGACATGGTGGACATGATAGACATTGTAGACATGCTTGACATGGTAGACATGGTAGACATGGTAGACATGGTAGACATGATAGACATGGTAGACATGATAGATATGATAGACATGATAGACATGATAGACATGATAGACATGATAGACATGATAGACATGATAGACATGATAGACATGATAGACATGATAGACATCATAGACATGGTAAACATAGACATGATAGACATGACAGACATGGTAGACATGATAGACATTGTAGACATGATAGACATGATAGACATGATAGACATGATAGACATGATAGACATGGTAGACATGATAGACATGGTAGACATGATAGACATGATAGACATGATAGACATGATAGACATGATAGACATGGTAGACATGATAGACATGGCAGATAGACATGATAGACATGATAGACATGATAGACATGATAGACATGGTAGACATGATAGACATGGATAGACATGTAGAGACATGGTGGACATTGTAGACATGGTAGACATGATAGACATGATAGACATGATAGACATGATAGACATGGTAGACATGGATAGACATGATAGACATGGATAGACATGATAGACATGGTGGACATGGTGGACATGATAGAGATTATAGACATGGCAGACATGATAGACATGGTAGACATGGTAGACATGATAGACATTATAGACATGATAGACATTGTAGACATAGACATTATAGATATGGTAGACATTAGACATGATAGACATGGTAGACATAGACATAGACATGATAGACATGATAGACATGATAGACATGGTGGACATGATAGAGATTATAGACATGGTAGACATGGTAGACATGATAGACATGGTAGACATGATAGACATGATAGACATGATTGGACATGATAGACATGATAGACATGATAGACATAGACATGATAGACATGATAGACATGATAGACATGATAGACATGATAGACATGATAGACATGGTGGACATGATAGAGATTATAGACATGGTAGACATGATAGACATGATAGACATGATAGACATGATAGACATGATAGACATGATAGACATGATAGACATGATAGACATGATAGACATGATAGACATGATAGACATAGACAATAGACATGATAGACATGATAGACATGATAGACATGATAGACATGGTGGACATGATAGACATATAGACATGATAGACATGATAGACATGATAGACATGATAGACATGATAGACATATAGACATGGTAGACATGGTAGACATGATAGACATGATAGACATGATAGACATGATAGACATGATAGACATGATAGACATGATAGACATGATAGACATGATAGACATGATAGACATGATAGACATGAAAGACATATAGACATGATAGACATAGATGGTAGAGATTATATAGACATGATAGACATGATAGACATGATAGACATGGTAGACATGGTGGACATGATAGACATGATAGACATGATAGACATGATAGACATGATAGACATGATAGACATGATAGACATGGTGGACATGATAGACATGATAGACATGATAGACATGGTAGACATGGTAGACATGATAGACATGATAGACATGATAGACATGATAGACAGACATGATAGACATGATAGACATGATGATAGACATGATAGACATGATAGACATGATATCAGACATGGTAGACATGATAGACATGATAGACATGATAGACATGGGACATGACATAGACATGATAGACATGGTGGACATGATAGACATGATAGACATGATAGACATGATAGACATGATAGACATGATATACATAGGTAGACATGATAGACATGATAGACATGATAGACATGATAGACATGATAGACATGATAGACATGGTAGACATGGTAGACATGGTAGACATGATAGACATGGTAGACATGATAGACATGATAGACATGGTAGACATGGTGGACATGATAGACATGGTAGACATGATAGACATGATAGACATGATAGACATGATAGACATGATAGACATGATAGACATGATAGACATGATAGACATGATAGACATGGTATAGATAGAGATTTATAGACATGATAGACATGATAGACATGATAGACATGATAGACATGGTAGACATGATAGACATGATAGAGATTACAGACATGGTGGACATGGTGGACATGATAGACATGATAGACATGATAGACATGTGGACATGATAGACATTATAGACATGGTGACATAGACATGATAGACATGATAGATAGACATGATAGACATGATAGACATGATAGACATAGATAGACATGGATAGACATGGATAGACATGATAGACATGATAGACATGATAGACATAATAGACATGATAGACATGATAGACATGATAGACATGGTAGACATGGTAGACATGATAGACATAGACATAGACATAATAGACATGATAGACATGATAGACATGATAGACATGATAGACATAATAGACATAGACATGATAGACATGATGATAGACATAATAGACATGATAGACATGATAGACATGATAGACATGATAGACATGGTAGACATGATAGACATGGTAGACATGATAGATGGTGGACATGACATAGACATGATAGACATGATAGACATGGTGGACATGATAGACATTATAGACATGATAGACATGATAGACATGATAGACATGATAGACATGACAGACATCATAGACATGGTAGACATAGACATGATAGACATTATAGACATAGACATCATAGACATGATAGACACATAGACATGATAGACATGATAGACATGATAGACATGATAGACATGGTAGACATGATAGACATGATCATAGACATAGAGATAGACATGGTGGACATGATAGACATGATAGACATGATAGACATGATAGACATGATAGACATGATAGACATAGACATGATAGACATGATAGACATGATAGACATGGTAGACATGGTAGACATAGACATAGACATGATAACATGGGACATGATAGACATAAACATGATAGACATTATAGACATGATAGACATGATAGACATGTAGACATAGACATGGTGGACATGATGATAGACATGATAGACATGATAGACATGATGATAGACATGATAGACAGGATAGACATGATAGACATAGACATGATAGACATAATAGACATGATAGACATGATAGACATGATAGACATGATAGACATGATAGACATGATAGACATGATAGACATGATAGACATGATAGACATGATAGACATGGTGGACATGATAGACATTATAGACATGATAGACATGATAGACATGATAGACATGATAGACATGATAGACATGATAGACATGATAGACATGATAGACATGATAGACATGAATAGACATGATAGACATGATGGTAGACATATAGACATGATAGACATGATAGACATGATAGACATGATAGACATGATAGACATGATAGACATGGATAGACATAGATATGATAGACATGATAGACATGATGGACAGACATGATAGACATGGTGACATAGACATGATGGACATGGTAGACATGATAGACATGATAGACATGATAGACATGATAGACATGATAGACATGATAGACATGATAGACATGATAGACATGATAGACATGATAGACATAATAGACATGATAGACATGATAGACATGGTTAGTGGATGATAGACATGGTGGACATGATAGACATGGTAGACATGATAGACATGATAGACATGATAGACATGATAGACATGGTAGACATGGTAGACATAGATAGACATGATAGACAGACATGATATGATAGACATGATAGACATGATAGACATGAATAGACATAATAGACATGATAGACATGATAGACATAATAGACATGATAGACATGATAGACATGATAGACATGATAGACATGGTAGACATGATAGACATGATACATGGATAGAGATTATAGACATGATAGACATGGTAGACATGATAGACATGATAGACATGGAGACATGATGATTATAGACATGATGGACATGATAGACATGGTAGACATGGTAGACATGATAGAGACATGGTAGACATGATAGACATGATATAGACATCAGACATGACATGATAGACATGATAGACATGATAGACATAGATGGTGGACATGGTAGACATGATAGACATGGTAGACATGGTAGACATGATAGACATGATAGACATGTTAGACATGATAGACATGATAGACATGATAGACATGATAGACATAGATAGACATGATAGACATGATAGACATGATAGACATGATAGACATGATAGACATGATAGACATGATAGACATGGTAGATATGATAGACACATGATAGACATGATAGACATGATAGACATGACATGGTAGACATGATAGACATGATAGACATGATAGACATGATAGACATGACATGGTAGACATGATAGACATGATAGACATGATGGTAGACATGATAGACATGATAGACATGATAGACATGTGATATGATAGACATGATAGACATGACATGGTGGACATGAGACATGATAGACATGGTAGACATGATAGACATGAGACATGGTAGACATGATAGACATGATAGACATGATAGACATGATAGACATGATAGACATGATGGACATGATAGACATGATAGACATGATAGACATGATAGACATGATATGATAGACATGGTAGACATGATAGACATGATAGACATGATAGACATGATAGACATGATAGAGACATGATAGACATGGTAGACATGATGATAGACATGATAGACATGATAGACATGATAGACATGATAGACATGATAGACATGATAAACATGATAGACATGATAGACATGATAGACATGACATGATAGACATGATAGACATGATAGACATGATAGACATGATAGACATGATATGATAGACATGATAGACATGATAGACATGATAGAGATTATAGACATGACATGGTAGACATGATAGACATGATAGACATGATAGACATGATAGAGATTCAGACATGATAGACATGATAGACATGAATGGACATGATAAGACATGATGACAGACATGATAGAGATGACAGACATGATAGACATGATGACATGATAGACATGGTAGACATGATGATAGACATGATAGACATGATAGACATGATAGACATGATAGACATGATAGACATGATAGACATGATAGACATGATAGACATGATAGACATGATAGACATGATAGACATGATAGACATGATAGACATGATATGATCAGCATGATAGACATGATAGACATGATAGACATGATAGACATGATAGACATGATAGACATGATAGACATGATAGACATGATAGACATGATAGACATGATATGATCATGATAGACATGATGGACATTAGACATAATAGACATGACTAAAGTTGAGTGCATAAATACAAGTGTTGTCTTTGAACTAAGAGCCATTCATGTTGACTTTTAACAGACATTCATGTTGACTTTGAACTAACAGACATTCATGTTGACTTTGAACTAACAGTCATTCATGTTGACTTTGAACTAACAGCCATTCATGTTGACTTTGAACTAACAGACATTCATGTTGACTTTGAACTAACAGATATTCATGTTGACTTTGAACTAACAGTCATTCATGTTGACTTTGAACTAACAGTCATTCATGTTGACTTTGAACTAACAGCCATTCATGTTGACTTTGAACGAAGTCATTCATGTTGACTTTGAACTAACAGCCATTCATGTTGACTTTGAACTAACAGTCATTCATGTAAACTCGTATTGTCCACCTGAAGCAAAGTTTGTTTAGAAAGTGCAACGAGCTTGAACTGCAGAAAATGTATAAAAATAAAGAAAACAAAACATCAAAATAGCTACAATCGCTTCTTGATGTTGTTTTAATTTGCTTTTGTTTTGTTTTTTTATATTTCCTCTCTGCCCAAAGCGTGGACGATTTCTTCTCATTCAACATCATGTCATTCGCTCCAAAACGATTCGAATTTTTTTTCATATTCAGGAATCACCAATCTTGCCTCCTCGTTTGTGGACAAGCAGAGAACTAGAGGTAAGATCGAACAACTGCGTTTTCTCAGTCAGTCAGCATAACATTTCAGACGCGCATCTCCCGATATAGTTGAGTTCACCGGAGAACTGGGAAATAACCATCAATTTACCAAATTGATATTGAATTTCATACCACGACAACTGAAGGGCCAAACCCACACAAAAATAAGAATTTCATACCACGACAGTTGAAAGGCCAAACCCACAAAAATAAGAATTTCATACCACGACAGTTGAAGGACCAAACCCATACAAAAAATAAGAATTTCATACATGATAGTTGAAGGACCAAACCCATACAAAAAATAAGAATTTCATACCATGACAATTGAAGGACCAAACCCACGCAAAAAATAAGAATTTCATACCACGACAGTTGAAGGACCAAAAACCAACACAAAAAATAAGAAGCAGCTAAGATATAAAAATGGCCAGAAACAATCGAGAATATGAAACAGGAGCAGTAGATGTGGGAACGTATGTAAAAATATGAGTTTTACATTT
>JAXRKP010000528.1:17500-30000 GCA_037039925.1 Doris montereyensis
ATTTGAGAGAGAGATCGTTTGGTTGTGAGGCTGGCACATTGCCTCAGACTACATCCACGACCTTGATTTGACCTTTACGAGAGAGAGGAGAGGGCTGGACCTTGATCTGGACTGTACATCCACGACCTTGCTGACCTTATGATCGTTTGGTTGTGAGGCTGGAGAGAGTCTCTGGACTGACATCCACGACCTTGATTTGAGAGAGATCGTTTGGTTGTGAGGCTGGAGAGAGAGAGACTGTACATCCACGACCTTGATTTGAGAGACGATCGTTTGGTTGTGAGGCTGGCACCTTGTATTGACTGTACATCCACGACCTTGATTTGACCTTACGATCGTTTGGTTGTGAGGCTGAGGCTGGCACCTTGTCTCTGGATGTACATCCACGACCTTGATTTGACCTACGATCGTTTGGTTGTGAGGCTGGCACCTTATCTCTGGTTTTACATCCACGACCTTGATTTTACGATCGTTTTTTGAGGCTGGATGGCCCTGGATAAACATCCACGACCTTGATTTGACCTTACGATCGTTTGTTGTGAGGCGGCACCTTGTCTCTGGACTGTACATCCACGACCTTGATTTGACCTTACGATTGTTTGGTTGGGACTGGCACCTTTCCTGGGTACATCCACGGGTTGGGGGATGAGGGAGTTTGGTTGAGAGGCTGGCAAAAAGTCTGGACTGTACATCCACGACCTTGATTTGAGCTACGATCGTTTGGTTGAGAGGCTGGCACCTTGTCTCTGGACTGTACATCCATGACCTTGATTTGACCTTACGATCGTTTGGTTGAGAGGCTGGCACCTTTGCCTCTGGACTGTACATCCACGACCTTGATTTGACTTTTTTTACGATCTTTTGGTTGAGAGGCTGGCACCTTGCCTCTGGACTATACATCCACGACCTTGCTTTGACCTTATGATCGTTTGGTTGTGAGGCTGGCGCCTAGTCTCTGGACTGTACATCCATGACCTTGATTTGACCTTACGATCGTTTGTTGTGAGGTTGGCACATTGTCTCTGGACTACATCCACGACCTTGATTTGACCTTACGATCGTTTGGTTGTGAGGCTGGCACCTTGTCTCTGGACTGTACATCCACGACCTTGATTTGACCTTACGATCGTTTGGTTGTGAGGCTGGCACCTTGTCTCTGGACTGTACATCCACGACCTTGATTTGACCTTACGATCGTTTGGTTGTGAGGCTGGCACCTTGTCTCTGGACTGTACATCCACGACCTTGATTTGACCTTACGATCGTTTGGTTGTGAGGCTGGCACCTTGTCTCTGGACTGTACATCCACGACCTTGATTTGACCTTACGATTGTTTGGTTGTGAGGCTGGCACCTTGTCTCTGGACTGTACATCCACGACCTTGATTTGACCTTACGATCGTTTGGTTGAGAGGCTGGCACCTTGCCTCTGGACTGTACATCCACGACCTTGATTTGACCTTACGATCGTTTGTTGAGAGGCTGGCACCTTGCCTCTGGACTGCCGAGTCTTCCATGAGGAGAGAGGAAAGGAGGGCCCCGTGGGCATCAGAGGAAGAGTGGGACAAACTAAATTGTTTGATTACATGATGCACTTCGTAGACAACATAAATTGTTTGATTACATTATGCACTTTCCTAGACAACATAAAGTGTTTGATTACATTATGCACTTTCCTAGACAATATAAAGTGTTTGATTACATTATGCACTTTCCTAGAAAACTAAATTTCTTGATTCATGATGCACTTTCTAGACAAATTAAATTTCTTGATTACATGATGCATTTTCCTAGACAAACTAAATTGTTTTATTACATGATGTACTTTCCTAGAGAAACTAAATTGTTTGATTACATGATGTACTTTCCTAGACAAACTAAATTGTTTTATTACATGATGTACTTTCCTAGACAAAGTAAATTGTTTGATTACATGATGCACTTTCCTAGTACCAAGAGGCAAATTGTTTTTTTAATATCTTATTCTAACCCACCACCACCCTCCGCCGCCCTCTCGTTCTTACTCACGCATCACAGCCCACCTCACCACTACGTTTACCATCGCTAAATCATTTTCTTAAGCTTTTCGGATGTTCTTTTACTTTCGAAAGTGAGAAATCTAGATAGTTTCCAATAACAGGCAATTCCCCGACACACGCCCGCCACTCACAAACACACGCGGACACACACATGGACAGACACACACGTACACACACACACATCACACATGGACACACAGACACGTACACACAAATAAATATACACATACATACATACATGCATACATACATACATACATACATACATACATACATACATACATAAACATACATACATAAGATCAAATCATCCAGCATCTTGAAATACGGTCTTGACTCTTGAGAAGTCAATCTCCCAGTACAACTTGTTAGTATCAGACAAGCCACACGAACAAGTCATAAGTTTGACCAGCGTGGGTGGTTGGTGGTACAACCCTTGGCTGGACACCCATCCATCACAGGTGTCGTGATCCACAGTTTGACCTCTTCAACACAGCAGCAGCAGCAGCAGCAGCAGCAGCAGCAGTGTGTCCAGTGCAAGTGGTCGATAAAAAGCTGTGTCCCTCGCTCATACGGTTATTTTGACCAATGGCTACTAGTTCGCCTTATGACCGATCCATCTTGGTCATAATTTCTTCTGATAGACCATCGTGTAATAGTAGTTGTGTCGGTGATTTAGACTTTTTGATTCGAAAATTTGATTTACCCACAACTAAGGTAATCTCGGGAATCTTGGGTAGGATTCTTTAAAATGTGTGGACTGTCATGTTAAAAGCAAAGGGACCTTTAACGTACACAGCGTGCAACACGAGACCTCCTTTTATCCTCCGTCTCCGATGGGACTAGGTGTCGATCCCCCTTACATGCAACATAGGAAGATGGCAGATTTTGCTCGAGATTTAATGGAGATAATTTTTTCAACCGTTGGCGGGCGTTCAAACCCACTACCTTTTCGTTGAGAGGCCAACACTTTGCCCATGGGACAGTAGCGTGGGACAGTAGCGTGGGACAGTAGCGTGGGACAGTAGCGTGGGACAGTAGCGTGGGACAGTAGCGTGGGCGGGACAGTAGAGAGTAGTGTGACAGTAGAGAGTAGCGTGGGACAGTAGCGTGGGACAGTAGAGAGTAGCGTGGGACAATAGCGTGGGACGGTAGCGTGGGACAGTAGCGTGGGACAGTAGCGTGGGACAGTAGCGTGGAACAGTAGCATGGGACAGTAGCGTGGGACAGTAACGTGGGACAGTAGCGTGGGACAGTAGCGTGGGACAGTAGCGTGGGCGTGGGACAGTAGAGAGTAGTGTGTGACAGTAGAGAGTAGCGTGGGACAGTAGCGTGGGACAGTAGAGAGTAGTGGGACAATAGCGGGACGGTAGCGTGGGACAGTAGCGTGGACAGCGGCGGGACAGTAGTGGGACAGTAGCGGGGACAGTAGCGTGGGACAGTAGCGTGGGACAGTAGAGAGTAGCGTGGGACAATAGCGTGAGACGGTAGCGTGGGACAGTAGCGTGGGGCAGTGGCGTGGTAGCGTGGGACAGTAGCGTGGGACAGAAGCTTGGGATAGTAGCGTGGGATAGTAGCGTGGGACAGAAACGTGGTATAGTAGCGTGGGATAGTAGCGTGGGATAGTAGCGTGGGACAGTAGCGTGGGACAGTGGTGTGGTAGCGTGGGACAGTAGTGTGGGACAGAAGCGTGGGACAGTAGCGTGGATAGTAGCGTGGGATAGTAGCGTGGGATAGTAGCGTGGGATAGTAGCGTGGGATAGTAGCGTGAGAGAAGCGTGGGATAGTAGCGTGGGATAGTAGCGTGGGACAGTAGCGTGACGGTAGCGTCAGACAGTAGCGTGGGACAGTGGCGTGGTAGCGTGGGACAGTAGCGTGGGACAGTAGCGTGGGACGGTAGCGTGAGACAGAAGCGTGGGACAGTGGCGTGGTAGCGTGAGACAGTAGCATGAGACGGTAGCGTAAGACAGTAGCGGGACAGCGGCGCAGTAGCGTGGGACAGTGGCGTGGTAGCGTGAGACAGTAGCGTGGGACAGTAGCGTGGGACGGTAGCGTGAGACAGTAGCGTGGGACAGTGGCGTGGTAGCGTGGGACAGTAGCGTGGGACAGTAGCGTGGGACAGTGGCGTGGTAGTGTGGGATAGTAGCGTGGGACAGTAGCGTGGGACGGTAGTGTGAGACAGTAGCGTGGACAGTGGCGTGGTAGCGTGGGACAGTAGCGTGGGACAGTAGCGTGGGACAGTAGCGTGGGATAGTAGCGTTGGATAGTAGCGTGGGACAGAAGCGTGGGATAGTAGCGTGGGATAGTAGCGTGGGGCAGAAGCGTGGGAAAGTAGCGTGGGATAGTAGCGTGGGATAGTAACGGGATAGTAGCCTCGGATAGTAGCGTGGGATAGTAGCGTGGAATAGTAGCGTCGGATAGTAGCGGGATAGTAGCGTGGAATAGTAGCGTGGAATAGTAGCGTGGGATAGTAGCGTGGGATAGTAGCGTGGGATAGTAGCGTGGAATAGTAGCGTGGAATAGTAGCGTGGGATAGTAGCGTGGGATAGTAGCGTGGGATAGTAGCGTGGAATAGTAGCGTGGGATAGTAGCGTGGGATAGTAGCGGGATAGTAGCGGGACAGAAGCGTGGGATAGTAGCGTGGGATAGTATCGTGGGACAGTAGCGTGGGATAGTAGCGTGGGATAGTAGCGTGGGATAGTAACGTGATAGTAGCGTGGGATAGTAGCGTGGGATAGTAACGTGGGACGGTAGCGTGGGATAGTAGCCTCGGATAGTAGCGTGGGATAGTAGCGTGGGATAGTAGCGGATAGTAGCGTGGGGATAGTAACGTGGGATAGTAACGTGGGACGGTAGCGTGGGATAGTAGCCTCGGATAGTAGCGTGGGATAGTAGCGGGGATAGTAGCCTCGATAGTAGCGTGGGATAGTAACGTGGGATAGTAGCGTGGGATAGTAGCCTCGGATAGTAGCGTGGGATAGTAGCGGGATGGGATAGTAGCGTGGGATAGTAGCCTGGGATAGTAGCGTGGGATAGTAGCGTGGGATAGTAGTGTGGGATAGTAACGTGGGATAGTAGCGTGGGATAGTAGCGTGGGATAGTAGCGTGGGATATTAGCCTGGGATAGTAGCGTGGGATAGTAGCGTGGGATAGTAGCTTGGGATAGTAACGCGGGATAGTAACCTGGATAGTAGCGTGGGATAGTAGCCTCGGATAGTAGCGTGGGATAGTAGCGGGATAGTAGCCTCGGATAGTAACGTGGGATAGTAGCTTGATAGTAGCGTCGGATAGTAGCGTGGATAGTAGCTTCGGATAGTAGCGTGGGATAGTAACGTGATAGTAGCTTCGGATAGTAACGTGGGATAGTAGCTTGGGATAGTAACGTGGGATAGTAGCTTCGGATAGTAGCGTGGGATAGTAGTGGGATAGGATAGTAACGTGGGATAGTAGCTTGATAGTAACGTGGGATAGTAGCTTCGGATAGTAACGTGGGATAGTAGCTTCAGCGTGGATAGTAACGTGGGATAGTAGCTTCGGATAGTAACGTGGGATAGTAGCTTAGCGTGGGATAGTAACGGATAGTAGCTTCGGATAGTAACGTGGGATAGTAGTTTCGGATAGTAACGTGGGATAGTAGCTTCGGATAGTAGCGTGGGATAGTAACTTCGGATAGTAACGTGGGACGGTAGCGTGGGATAGTAGCCTGGGATAGTAGCGTGGGATAGTAGCGTGGGATAGTAGCCGGGATAGTAACGTGGGATAGTAGCTTGGTAGCGTGGGATAGTAGCGTAGCGGATAGCTTCGTGGGATAGTAGCGTGGGATAGTAGCCTCGGATAGTAGCTTCGGATAGTAGCTTCGGATAGTAGCGTGGGATAGTAGCGTGGGATAGTAGCTCGGATAGTAACGTGGGATAGTAGCTTCGGATAGTAACGTGGGATAGTAGCTTAGCGTGGGATAGTAACGGATAGTAGCGGATAGGGATAGTAGCGTGGGATAGTAACGTGATAGTAAGCGTGGGATAGTAACGTGGGATAGTAACGTGGGATAGTAACGTGGGATAGTAACGTGGGATAGTAGCGTGGGATAGTAGCGTGGGATAGTAACGTGGGATAGTAACGTGGGATAGTAACGTGGGATAGTAACGTGGGATAGTAACGCCTGGGATAGTAGCGTGGGATAGTAGCGTGGGATAGTAACGTGGGATAGTAACGTGGGATAGTAACGTGGGATAGTAACGTGGGATAGTAGCGTGGGATAGTAACGTGGGATAGTAGCTTCGGATAGTAGCGTGGGATAGTAGCATGGGATAGTATCGTGGGACGATAGCGTGGGATTAACGTGGGACAGTAGCGTAGGACGGTATCGTGGGACGTTATCGTGGGACAGTAGCGTAGGACGGTATCGTGGGACGTTATCGTGGGACAGTAGCGTAGGACGGTATCGTGGGACGTTAACGTGGGACAGTAGCGTAGGACGGTAGCGTGGGACGTTATCGTGGGACATTAGCGTGAGACAGTAGCGTGGGACAGTAGCGTGGGACAGTAGCGTGACACAGTAGCGTGGAACAGTAGCGTGACACAGTAGCGTGACAGAGTAGCGTGGGACAGTAGCGTGGGATAGTAGCGTGGTACAGTAGCGTGGGACAGTATCGTGGGACGGTATCGTGGGACGGTATCGAGGGACAGTAGCGTGGGACGGTATATTGGGACGGTATCGTGGGACAGTAGCGTGAGACGGTATCGTGGGACGGTATCGTGGGACAGTAGCGTGGGACGGTATCGTGGGACAGTAACGTGGGACAGTAGCGTGGGACAGTAGCGTGGGACAGTAACGTGAGACGGTATCGCGAGACAGTATCGTGAGACAGTATCGTGAGACAGTAGCGTGGGACAGTAACGTGAGACAGTAGCGTTGGACAGCAGCGTGAGACAGTAACGTGGGACAGGAGCGTGGGACAGTAGAGTGGGACAGTAGCGTGGGACGGTATCGTGGGACAGAATCGTGAGACAGTAGCGTGGGACAGTAGCGTGGGACAGTAGCGTGGGACAGTAACGTCGGACAGTAGCGTGGGACAGTAGCGTGGGACAGTAGCGTGGGACAGTAACGGCTGACAGTAGCGTGGGACAGTAGCGTGGGACAGTAGCGTGGGACAGTAACGTGGGACAGTAGCGTGGGACAGTAGCGTGAGACAGTAACGTGGGACAGTAGCGTGGGACAGTAGCGTGGGACAGTAGCGTTGGACAGTAACGTGGACAGTAACGTGGGACAGCAGCGTGGGACAGTAGCGTATAACAGTAGCGTGGGACACTAACGTGGGACAGTAGCGTGGGACAGTAGCCTGAACAGTAACGTGGGACAGTAGCGTGGAACAGTAGCGTGGAACGGCAACGTGGGACAGTAGCGTGGGACGGTAGCGTGGAACAGTAACGTGGGACAGTAGCGTGGGACAGTAGCGTGGGACGGTAACGGGACAGTAGCGTGGGACAGTAGCGTTGGACAGTAATGTGGGACAGTAGCGTGGAACAGTAGCGTGGAACAGCAGCGTGGGACAGTAGCGTGGTACAGTAGCGTGGAACAGTAGCGTGGAACAGTAGCGTGGGACAGTAGCGTGGGACAGCAGCGTGGAACAGTAGCGTCGAAACAGTAGCGGGACAGTAGCGTGGGACGGTAGCGTGGAACAGAAGCGTGGAACAGTAGCGTGGGACAGTAGCGTGGAACAGTAGCGTGGGAACAGTAGCGTGGGACAGTAGCGTGGACAGTAGCGTTGGACAGTAATGTGGGACAGAACGTGGGACAGTAGCGTGGAACAGTAGTGTGGAACAGTAACGTGGGACAGTAGAGTGGGACAGTAGTGGGACAGTAACGGGACAGTAGTGGGGAACAGTAACGTGGGACAGTAGCGTGGGACAGTAACGTGGGACAGTAGCGTGGAACAGTAACGTGGGACAGTAGCGTGGGACAGTAGCGTGGGACAGTAGCGTGGGACGGTAACGTGGGACAGTAGCGTGGGACAGTAGCGTTGGACAGTAATGTGGGACGGTAGCGTGGGACAGTAGCGTGGGACAGTAGTTGGACAGTAATGTGGGACAGTAGCGTGGGACAGTAGCGTGGGACAGTAGCGTTGGACAGTAATGTGGGACAGTAACGTGGGACAGTAGCGTATGGCAGTAGCGTGAGACAGTAGTGTGGGGCAGTAGCGTGGGACAGTAGGGATGGGTGAGTGGGGAAAGGCGATCTTGAACAAGATGATAATGTTTAGTCATAGAACCGGTAACAGCCTCCAATTGTCTGAGCGTCCATGCCTTGAATAAACTATGGGGACTCAGTAGTCCAGAGTGTCGGCCTTCACCTGAAAGGTCGTGGGTTTAAGCCCCTACCGACGGTTGAAAAATGTTCTCGAAGTTTGTTTTTTCTCGAGTAAAATGTATCTCCCTTGTCCAGGTAGCTAGATAGACATCTAAACCCATTGGAAACGAACGATAAAAGGACGTCCCGTGTGCAGATCACACAATTATGTGCACAATAAAGACATTTTGTTGTTTACAAGACAAAATTGAAAATCCTATAAGAACACCCGAGGTCACCTTCGTTGTGATATGGGTAAATCAAATCAAAAGAAAACAGAAATAACGTTATAATCATAAATGTAATATCGTCATCATCAACGTTATCATTCTTGTATTTACAATACTGTGAGGAAAATTAGAGAAAGCCACATGGTGTTAGCAGCATTAACATATCAAATGTAAGAAATTCACGGAAAGTCTCTCTAGAATCTCCAACAAATTATTAAGACTGACAGTGACAGATATATGACCACGCCAGCAAAGAAGGTAAAATCTCTAATGATTTCTTTATACAGATAACACTATAGCTGTTCCAAAACTATAGACAGAACTTTCTCTATAGATCAACCACACAGTTAAATGGATGATGAAGTCAAAAGGTTGCCCAGTAATCCAGAGGCAAAAAATGGGCCTCGTAACCAAAACGTCGTGGGTTCAAGCGTTCATGTGTATATCACAAAACTCTGTGAACGTTAAAGATCTCTTAGTTGTTTACATCGCAGTTGGGGCAAAATTTAAAAGAATCATATCCCTACCAAAGAGACATCGAGATCACCTTAGCTGTGGATACGGGTAAATCAAATCAAATATAAAAAATCATAGCTAAAAATCATTCCCCGACATATTAAGTTCATTTTGCAGGAAACAGATCACAAGTTGATCCGCAGTTTATTCTGTGTGGCATCGGGGCCTAGTGGGTAGGTTGCCGGTCTTGGGATCATGTGGGCCTGAGTTCGAATCCTAGCACTGATAGATCCGACTTTGTTGTGAACCTTGAAAAAGAAACTGCACATGCATTTTTTTTTTTTGCCCTACTAGTCTAGATCCCGAAGCAAAATGGGTGTCAACACAAGTTTGAGGTGTAAAAACCTGCGACAGACTAGTTAGCGTCCTCACTAGCAGCTGATTATGATTCACCCTGTTTTTGCTCCGCGCGATAACAGCCAGGATAGGGTCAGGCTCTGTAGGCTATAGTATAAGGGCCTTGAGGAGATTGCATTTCTTTAATTTATTTCTAACTTACGACATAAAAACCCCTTGGTGCAGAACGTCCTTCAAATATATCTAGATGTTGATATCTCTTTCCGTATGTCAATCAGGTAGTGGGCAAACTTTTACAGTGTATGCACAAGGTAAACGATTTTGCTGGGCCGCATGCACAAGGTAGACAATTTTGCTGGGGCCGCATGCACAAAGTAGACAACTTATAGTGCCGCATAGTAATAGTTTTGTTAAGTAAAATAACTAGTGTTAGAAACATCAATAAACAATACAGTTCTATTCTAAAAAAAATTTAAACATTATTTTTGATAACGCACAGATAATTTACATGATATTTAGGAATAGAAAAAAACAAGTTGTATTTCTTCTTCATCTTCTTCTTCTTCATGACAGCTAACCAACCGATTCAATCAATTCTTGAGTACATTGTATTACTGTCAGCGCGCATATTGTTATTCTTCCCAAAAGTGTTGATCCAATTTTGATTTTTAAGTTATGTCTTTAGTTTTGTTTTTAAAGTCATCAGTGCTATTGCTGACTTATATTATTTCCACCTTGCCCGCTCAAACTGTTTCTTCCCCCTTTTTTCTTTTTCAATAACAAAACAAAAAGAATAATTATTAATAGTAATTGAACAATACATGCAGTGGTGTTATTGTAGACTGTACATAATTTGTTTATTTGTTTCTTTGAAGTTACCAACAACAAAAAACAAATGTCTCCAAGCATTTCAAAACAACGCAGCACTGCTCATTCACAAGAAAAGACGACGGGATGAAGCAACTCCTCTACTTCAGGAAACTACACTGGCTGCCCAGTCCGTGAACGTATCAACTACAAAGCTGAAACATCGGTGTACAAGTCTTAGTGTGTGCATGGAAATGCCCCCCCCCCCCCAAATATCTCCAAGAACTGTACACGCCATACCAACCTAATGGCATACTTCCATCACTTTTATCCGACAAGCACTTACACATCCCGTGGACACGACTAAAGGCTGGTGAAGGAGCCTACTCATCCTTCGTACCTATGGAACAAACTGCCAGTAACATTAAGGCAATCAGCGACATTAAACGCATTCAAAAAAGAAAGTTAAAGACACACCTCTTTCGAAGGGCATACTATTGACTATAATGTGATATAATTGTTCATTGTCCAACATTTTTATGCGCCAAAGAGACTCCATTCCTTGGTGGGACATGCTGCGCACAAGAAATGTTCACCATTTTATATCATGGCAAATGAATACGGGACCAGCAGGACAATGGTTAAAAATGCCAATACATATTTTGATTTGCTCCCCTCCCTCTTGCCCCCCTCTCCCGCCCGCCCGCCCGCCTCCCTGGACCAATTTGTCCCTCCCTTAGTCAACCTGGAATTCTCGAGCTACCTCAAAACCACGGATATTGATGGCAGGCTTGGGGCAGACACCCGATCGACATGGCACGATAGAGAGTCCCACGACCCACCGCTCTCAAGCCGTCTTCCGACTCAAGCCTCCAAGTGGCTGAATCACAGGAGCGTACTACAACTCCCAGCGCAATATAGATACAGTAATTACAGAATGTACCGAACACCAAGATATTATGGGGTCCACAAGGGTTGATATACCGAACACCACGATAGTATGGGGTCCACAAGGGTGATATACCGAACACCAAGATAGTATGGGGTCCACAAGGGTGATATACCGAACACCACGATAGTATGGGGTCCACAAGGGTGATATACCGAACACCAAGATAGTATGGGGTCCACAAGGGTGATATACCGAACACCACGATAGTATGGGGTCCACAAGGGTGATATATTATTAGGTGACTTGTATTGATTGCTTAAGAACAAAATAAAAGGCGGTTTAGTGGGCCGCACAGAAAAAGCTTTCCCTACATCTTCCGTCAAAGGCGAAATATGACAATAAGTGACAACTCCACTAATAAAGACAGAGCAAACACGTGACGTTTCGGGTATAACCCTTCGTCAGACAACAAACGAGAAATATTTAGAATCTAGATCTAAATAATACCTCCGGCATCACAATGTGATGTCAGAAGAAAAACATAAAAAAGAAAGAAAAGAAAGAAAAAGACAGTGATGTTAATATGACATACACGATGACAGGACATGCTGATACTATTTACATTGGATGGCGTACTTATACAAAATGAGGTCCGCTTTGCAGATGACATCGGATAGCGTACTTTGACAATAAATGATGGCCGATTGGCTGATGACATCGCATGACGTACTATGACAAATGATGTTCCATTTACAGATGACATCGGATTGCGTATTTTGACAAAATTAATGTCCGATTTGCAGACGACATCGGGTGGCGTGCTTTGAACGAGTGATGCCCAACTCGCTGATGACATCGGATGGTGTGTTGAACAAATGATGTCCGACTCAGTGATGACAGCGGATGGTGTGTTGAATAAATGATGTCCAACTCGCTGATGACATCGGATGGTGTGTTGAATAAATGATGTCCGACTCACGGTGATGACATCGGATGGTGTGTTGAATAAATGATGTCCAACTCGCTGATGACATCGGATGGTGTGTTGAATAAATGATGTCCGACTCGCTGATGACATCGGATGATGTATTCAATAAATGATGTCCAACTCGTTGATGACATCGGATGATGTGTTGAATAAATGATGTCCGACTCGTTGATGACATCGAAAGGCATGCTTTGACAAATTATGTCCAACTCCCTGATGATATCGGATGGTATGATTTGACAAGTGAAGGGGGTTAGGTATTCCACAGGCAAGGTGTTTGACCCTTAAGCCAAAAGTTGTGGCTTTCAAGTCCTGCCGACGCCTGAAAAAATATTCTCGAGGTGTTTCGAGTTACAATCTACCCCGTGACCCAGTTAAATCGATTG
>JAXRKP010000528.1:32500-35000 GCA_037039925.1 Doris montereyensis
GAGATGAGAGAGATGAGATGAGAGAGAAGAGAGAGAGAGAGAGAGAGAGTTATATGCGTATATAATACATTTACATTATATGCGTGTATAATACATTTACATTATATGCGTGTATAATACATTTACATTATATGCGTGTATAATACATTTACATTATATGCGTGTATAATACATTTACATTATATGCGTGTATAATACATTTACATTATATGCGTGTATAATACATTTATTATATGCCTGTATAATACATTTACATTATATGCGTGTATAATACATTTAGTTTATATGCGTGTATAATACATTTACATTATATGCAGTATAATACATTTACATTATATGCGTGTATAATAGATCCGTGTATAATACATTTACATTTATATGCGTGTATAATACATTTACATTATATGCATGTACAATAGATCCGTGTATAATACATTTACATTATATGCGTGTATAATACATCCATGTATAATACATTTACATTATATGCGTGTATAATAGATCCGTGTATAATACATTTACATTATATATATACATTTACATTATATGCGTGTATAATACATTTACATTATATGCCTGTATAATACATTTACATTATATGCGTGTATAATACATTTACATTATATGCCTGTATAATACATTTACATTATATGTGTGTATAAAACATTTACATTATATGCGTGTATAATACATTTACATTATATGCCTGTATAATACATATCCATTATATGCGTGTATAATACATTTATATTATATGTCTGAATAATACATTTACATTATATGTCTGTATAATACATTTACATTATATGCGTGTATAATACATTTACATTATATGCGTGTATAATAGATTTACGTGTATAATATATTTACATTATATGCGTGTATAATACATTTACATTATATGTCTGTATAATACATTTACATTATATGTCTGTATAATACATTTACATTATATGTCTGTATAATACATTTACATTATATGTCTGTATAATACATATACATTATATGTCTGTATAATACATTTACATTATATGTCTGTATAATACATTTACATTATATATCTGTATAATACATTTACATTATATGCGTGTATAATACATTTACATTATATGCGTGTATAATAGATACGTGTATAATACATTTACATTATATGCCTGTATAATACATTTACATTATATGCCTGTATAATACATTTACATTATATGCGTGTTTAATACATTTACATTATATGCGTGTATAATAGATGCGTGTATAATACATTTACATTATATGCCTGTATAATACATTTACATTATATACGTGTATAATACATTTACATTATATGCGTGTTTAATACATTTACATTATATGCCTGTATAATACATTTACATTATATGCCTGTATAATACATTTACTGAGCAAAACAATTACCACTCTACCATTTAGAAATTTGTATTCGTTATAGACGAGCTGTGTGTGGCATGACGTTAAAACTAGAGTATAATTATTTTCAACTCTTCATCAGCCACTAGTGTACCAAATTTCATTAGAGTCAAATCAGATGTCATTACACTAGATGAGAATATGTGAGTAGGATATTGAAAAAATCTTTTTCAAATTGTGCTAATGTAAGTGATCCTTCATTTTCAGTCAAGACGCTGACGTCAGCGTTGTGATTCTGTGTAAGCTGATGCCCCGCTTAAGGTGTCCTGTGCTTTAAATTACGTCTACAAACGTACACGAAATGCTATGATGTCTTGCAATGCGAAGGTTTGAGAAACTAGACTGTTTCATTGCACAGTATTTCACATTGTGTCTTGCAATGCAACGGTTTGAGAAACCAGACTGTTTCATTGCACAGTATTTCACATTGTGTCTTGCAATGCAACGGTTTGAGAAACCAGACTGTTTCATTGCACAGTGTTTCACATTGTGTCTTGCAATGCAACGGTTTGAGAAACCAGACTGTTTCATTGCACAGTATTTCACATTGTGTCTTGCAATGCGATGGTTTGAGAAACCAGACTGTTTCATTGCACAGTATTTCACATTGTGTCTTGCAATGCGACGGTTTGAGAAACCAGAGAAACCAGACTGTTTCATTGCTCAGTGTTTTAAAATGTTGTTTCATCAGTCAGTTTTATAGAAGGCATCTTGCTTCTCTTTATTGGTATCTTCGTGGTTGTTGCGGGGCAACACATCCTTTTCGACCTAAATTACTGTATATCGCCCATTTACGAGACCTAAAATTTCTATAGAGCTAGAAGGAGATTTCCGATACATCCTAGATCTAGGGTTCCAGATAGAGAATACGTGTCCTCAGTGTTTATGTTTTTTCTACGTGAAAAGGAAGGATCATTAGAAAAGTAGCAAAATTTAAAATGACTTTTTCAAGATCCCACTAACGTACTAATAACTCTCCACCAGCGTAATCAAATCTAATTTGACTCTACGGAAATTCGGTGCACTTCTGGCTACATAAATGAAACTGATTACATGTACT
Source organism: Doris montereyensis (assembly GCA_037039925.1). NCBI lineage: Eukaryota > Metazoa > Mollusca > Gastropoda > Nudibranchia > Dorididae > Doris > Doris montereyensis. The sequence continues at coordinate 34,983 of JAXRKP010000528.1, forward strand.
CAATATATAACGTTATAT